>CANTAL010000073.1:265903-268452 GCA_947650365.1 Chamaelirium japonicum | reverse complement strand
ACACTAGATCGCGTTGTTCAGCCAGTCGATCATTGGACAGGGAGCTAGAGCAATGACTCAAAGAGGTCCGGAGATTGAAACGGAGGTGGTAGTAAATGCTATTTATTATTTTTATAATTCCATAAACATGACATCAACGGCTAGGATTTTCCCGCACAAACCAAAGCTCAACGGCCTTGCGGGAAAGCTCACTCCACGGCGTCCATATCGGGAGTCGAACATGGAACCTCTCCAACATGGGAGAGAGGAAGTACCACCAGGCCAACAACCCGTTGGTTCATTGGCCTATTAAGTAGGGGTTGCAACTCGGGTTGGGTTGGTTCGGGTTTGAGCCAAACCGAAACCGACCCGAAAGTGATCGGTTCTATAATTTCATAACATGATCCAACCGAATCAGCATAAACCCAACCCAATCCAATCCGAAACAAATCGGGTTAGTTCGGTTTGCTTCTCGGGTCAATCTTACACATACATAAATCATCCATTAAGACAAGTGTTCCTCCAAAATATGTAGTAGAACATGTGAAGCATCAATGGATACTATCAAGTGGAGGAAACATTCATAGAAATTATCAAGTGGATTCACAAAGATGAATTGACAAGTTAATTGGTTCGGTTCGGTTTGGTTCTTGAAAATGTATAGTATATTTTGAATCCGATCCGGGAATGTATGCTATATTTTGATATAGATTCGGTTCTTGGGTTGGTTCGGATTTACCTGAGCCCTAATCCAGAGCCGATCTGAATTTAATCGGGCCATGAAAAAGGAGAACCGATCCAATCCGATTTTGTAAAATACCCGAACCAACCCAGCCCATTTTGGTCGGGTTGGTTTGGTTCTCGGGTTTAACCGACCCAAGTTGCACCCCTACTATTAAGGGGAGATAAATCGCTGTTAAATATTGCCTTGCAGTTTATCTGTAGTGATTCAAGGGGAAGTGAAAGGAGTGAATGGTCCTGCTTGAAGCCGAAGAATGTCTCAATCTGGTCTGTGTGCCTGTTGCCATCATCAAGCTATAAAGGAAGGAGTGGAGTATTCCTTTGCTTGACAACCAAGTTTCAGCTACTGTGATTATCATACTCTCTTTTTCTTGTTTGAGAACCCCTCATAAAGGAGGGAGAATTAGACTGTCCCCGACCAGTTATATAATTGAAAATCAAGATACAATATGAGTATAAAGATTCTTCGTCTCGGAAGTCAAAGAAGCAACCCAAGGAATGATTCACAGCTTGAAGGTTGAAACCGCAGACATTCGGAGCTCCTCGACATTCGATGACTTACCATTGAAGATCCTTCTGCTCCTCTCGAGCCAGAGGACCCGGAGGATACGCATCACCAGTATATCCCACGGGATCCGGTGTTCTTTCTTTACCTTCCTCCTCCTCCAAGAAGACCAAAGGGCTTTAATGTTCCACGGATGAGAGAAAATACCACACCGCCCCTCGAAGTGGTCCCAGATCCTCCTCGCTATAGGGCATCCAAGAAGCAGGTGGGAGGGTCTCTCTCTCTCTCTCTCTCTCTCTCTCTCTCTCTCTCTCTCTCTCTCTCTCTCTCTCACACACACACACACACACACACACACACACACACACACATATGCACTAAAAAAATCAATTCAATCAAAATAGTCATCCTTGCAAGAATTTTTACAAAAAAGTATTCACAATCCTCTAAAGCAGTGTATAAAATGCAGGTATCTGTCTCGGTATTGTCCCGTCATCAGATCGATATATACTGATCGCTACGTATCAATATTGGTCGGTATGTACCGGTTGGTATCGGTCCCCTTTTCAAAAAAAGCCTAAGGGTGGTTTGTTTGGCCGTCGGGAATATTTTGTGAGAAAATAATTCATTAGAAAGGAAAGGATAAGAAAAGAATGAAAAATAGTATTTACCGTGGAAGTGGATCAACAAGAGATAATTTTCTTTTCCCGCTTTTCCTTTGATTTTGGAAAGAAAAGTTTTGATAAAAAAGTAGTTAGTTATGGAAAATTGTTTTCCCATAGACCAACATTTTCCTGGTGAACCAAACACCAAAATTTATAGGAAAGGTACATTTCTTTTGCTTTCCATTGCATTTCATCAACCAAACACACCCTAAAACTTGATAAACCCATACGGCTGATCCCTGATGTATATATACTTAATACATATATTATGTATATATATAAATTATGGGCCCAGGAAGCTGAACTCGAGTTCACCATTCAAATGGTGAACTCAAATGGAAAAGTTTTCATGTGTCCTGAAAAAGTGTTCAATATTCTTTAACTTTTTTACTTTATATCTTTTCAACCCTTTTAAATGTCTATCCTCTGTACTAGTTTTATGTCTTTTCAGTGGACACATGACGCAATATAAACATTGTTTCACCATTCATTTGTGAACTTAAATTCACCAAACATTTTTCTCATATATTATATATATATATATATATATATATATATATATATATATATATATATATATATATATATATATATATATATATATATATATATATATATATATATATATATATATATATATATATATATATATATATATA
>CANTAL010000073.1:120903-260903 GCA_947650365.1 Chamaelirium japonicum | reverse complement strand
TGATAAGGATGCTCCAGACCAAACTGATAAGGATGATTATATCTTGTCGAACCAAAGGCATCCATAACCTAATAATTTTCCGCAAGGTAATTAAAAGTAAGTTAAATCGAGTTTCTCAGTTATTAGGACTCCAACGATTCAGTTTTTTGGGAGTCCTAACCCACAACTCGATCTCTGAATTTAATCTATCATCATAAATGAAAAATAATCTAGTAACACTTTTCATAAGTTTTTTTTTTGTATTCATCAATGGGGGATCACAACCGGATCCCCAAGAGGCGCCACATGCCGGCTCAAGCATAGGAGACCTCTGCCCGGCGAGAACTAGACTACCACACAAGAGTGCGTGTGTGTGTGTGAAGTGGCACCACCGGCACACCCACCAAACCCTAAACAAAAGGAACACAAGAATAGCGTTACCGACGATGACAAACCTCTCTTACCGACGGGTTACACAACCAGACCCCAGTACACAAAGGGAGGAGAAAAAAAAAAAGGAACCGGCCATAAAACAAACCCAAAAATGCACTTCTCCACCAGCACCCGCCACCGATCTAACCAAGAGGAGTCATGGATGAGGTCGCCGCACGGCCGTCGAACCGCCACCTCTGCCGCACCTCCAAGAACCGCCACCGACCAAAAGAGGCGTACTAGAAACCCACCGGCGAAGAAACCTCGACTCCTGGACCAGATCTGACCTGCATGCTGCACTCGGTAGAAGATCTGGTCCTGACATCGAGCGGAAGCTAGGGCTACAACTTGGGATGGTTGGGTCGAGTTGGGGGTCAACCTAAGCCCAACTTAAGTACCATAACCCCCAACCTTAACCCAACCCAACCTCCAACCCGAGATGCCCAGCCCAAGCCCAAGCCCAAGCCCAACCTAAACAAAAATTTCTATGCTCGGGTTATCCCAAGTTGGTAGGATGTGTCGGTTTGTGCAGGTTCTGATATACTTATTGTTTAAAATTTTACCCTTTGAATATCAAAATCTAAAAAGAACTTATAATTGCTAACACTGGCATACAACTTTTTTTGCATTTCTATTCATGCAATTTACTAGATCATTAGATAAAGTCTTTATTTGATAAGCAAGAAGCAAATAAATAATATGGGACTGGGTGAAACTGATGACTATGATTGTGACCCCTCAACATATGAGTACCCGGGATGGTAGTGATTGTTACCTATATATATCACAGACTCATAGATATTTATATGAGTACTCGGGTTCGGGTTGGGCCGGGTTGCCCGACCCCTCAACCCGAGGCCGACCCAAATTCAAATCAGGTTGTATTTCTACAACCCTTACCCAATCCAATCTTCAAATACATAAACCCAAACCCACCCAAATTCGGGTTGGGTCGGGTCCAACACGCCCAAGTTGCAGCCCTAACGGAAGCCGTCGATCGAGCAGTGGAAACATCGTCCGACCCGGCGCTCCGAAAACAAGATGTCACAGTGCTAAAGACACCCCTATCTAGAGGTCCGAACCCATCCTTGAAAGCCGAACGGAGCAAACGCCTGGCCTTCTCGGAGTCCAGCGACATCTGAGGAGGCCAAGAGATAGGAGCGAAGAAACCCTAACCCTAGGGATGCAAAGGGGAAAGGCAAAGGTGCTCTGAGCCGCTGAGTGACAGCTTGTTTAAAAAGGTGGCCGCTTTTGATAAGTTAGTCGATCACAATTGATCCTTATTTTACCTGTAATTTTATCACCATTCCACAGTTTTTGATGCAATTTTCTGTATCATTTACCTACGACTACAACACCATTTCCCACCTGACAAGAGAAAACCATGGGTTGAGGGCTTGTCCGAACTTGAACCGGTTCGGAACTTGGCCAATCTGAACGGCTATGGAGCGCCTCTGTTTTTCCCCCCCTTTTGGCCTAGGGTTAGGGTTCCTCGATGCCGTTACTTGGCTTCCTCGGGTGTCGTCGGCGGAGGCTACGGGGAGGCCAAGCCTTGGATTGGCTTGGACTTCTGGGGTGGGTTAGTGTCCATTCCTCCCCCATGTAGATAGGGACTCTCCAGCTTACCAGAGTTTTTATTTTCGTCACGACAAAATCACGGCGGTCCCCTCCGGTTGGTTGACGGTTTCTACTTGGCGACGGGCCGGATCTACCACCGGGTGCAGCAGGGAGGTCGAACCTAGCCCCGGCGTCGACGTTCTCCGCCGGTGGTTTTCCGGGTCGCCCCTTCTGGATGGTGGAGGATCCTGGCGGTGCGGCGGAGGCAACGGTTCGACGGCAGCCTTGGCTTCGAGTTCAACTATTTCTCTGGCGGCTGGATCTGGCGACGATGCGCCTCTTTTGGTTTGTTTTTTTGGTCTTGTTCTCTTGTGGTAGTTTTTTTTTTCCACCGTTGGTGTACGGTTTCTCTCCCCCCGCCTACAAGCGGCAGCTAGGTTCTTGACTCCTTGCCTGTTTTGTTGTTTTTGGTGCCAGTGGTGGCGCCTCCCATCATCTCTGTGGCGAGTTTGTTCCCGCCGATCAGCGTTTCTCCCCCTTGATGGTGGGCTTCTCTTGCAGCGGCTTGTGACGCTTCCCGGAGATCCGATTGTGACCTCCCCTTTAAATGTACCAAAAAAAGAAGAACCTCCTAGCCTGCATTTTGCCCCTGAATAGGGTTTGATTCGATAGTTCTTCGTATCATCGTTCTATTAGACTAACTGATATTCATGTAGTTGGTAATTATTTCATAGTTCATATATCACGAGATTTGGTTACACTCCCAAATTGGGTGAGTTATGTCCGGATTTTTAATTTCCTCGACCGAAACAGCCAAACCCGAATCCGAACTCACTCCGGCTTTGCCGGCCTGAACCCGAATCCGAACACAAATTTGGGGAAAACTGCAGCTTAGATCAAATTAAACCTCCATTCAAACTCAGCGAATGCAAAAATGCATGCTGATAAGATTCTATTTACAAAACCTCCAAGTTAGAGAAAAGAAAATTCAATATTTCTTAATGTTTGAGAGCTTCATACATCTGACTTATGTCATCAAGCTTGATAGGGCAATATCAACATCTACATATTCCTCTTTTTTTAAACCCCAGTAATAATAATAATATGTAATTAACAAAAATAGGATCATAAAGGCTCGGAGCGCCCTTTACCCCTTCCCCCCCCCCCCCCCGGGTCTAGGATTTCTTCGTTCTCCCACTTGGCCTCCTCGGACGCCACCGGTGGTTCCAAGGAGGCATCGGTTTGAACATCCATCGAGGTGAGATCTAACCCCCTTCACTCCCCTTGTACATAGGGGCTTCTCCGGTGGCTTGTGTTTTGTGCTCGTCGCGCCGCATTCGCACAGCTCTCCCTTGCTCAGTTCGAAGGCACTTACTCGGCTTCGGGGGCGCAGTCTCCTACCGGATGCAGTCGGAGTGTCAAATCTGACCACGGCCAACCTGTTGGCGACTGTTCCGTTAGTCGATTTCCAGGTTGTCTCCTCTGCTCGGTGGAGCGGTTCCCGAAGGATTGAGATGGCGGCGGCGTTTTGACGGCAGATCGGAGTTTCGTCTGTGGCCACTGTTGCCGTGTGTTGGAGATGGATCGTCGCCTAGAGCCGATGGTGGTGCAGATTTTTTTATCTTTTTGTGTGTTTTGCTTGGTTTTTTCTCGTCACTCTGTTTAGGGGCCTTGGTGCTCCCTGTCTTTTGTCGGGTGGGGATATGTATGTCTCCGCCGGTATGCGGTTTTCGTTTTAGGGTTTGTCTGTGCCAATATGTGGCCTCTTGGTTCCGCCAGCAGTGGCAGTGATTTGTCGTTCCCATCGAGTGGCGGCTTACTGTTGCTTGCGCCGGCATGTGGCGCCTCCTGGGGGTCCGGTTTAGGGATGGCAACGGTGTGGTTTTAGTGCGGTTTTGGGCAAAACCGAAACCGCACCGCAACACCGAACCACCATACCGAAACCGCACCGCACCGCGACGGTGTACCGCATGTAAAACTGAAACCGCACCATGTGGTGTGGTGCACCACGCTTTAACATTATAATGGTCTAAACGGTGTGATTTTTTACGGTTTTGGGCAAAACCAAAACCACACTGCAACACCGAAACCGCAAACCGAAGAAACCGCACCATACCGCGACGGTTTATATTTTGGCAAACCAAAACCGCACCATGTGGTGCAGTTTTCCGTGGTTCTCGGTTTTAAACTACATCGCTGCCATCCCTAGTCCGATTGTGACCTTCCCTTTTCAATTAATAACAAAAAAAAAGCCTAGTAATAACACAATCATTTATTCAAAGAGGATAGCTTGAAAGGATTTCTGCTATAGTAAACTACTTTTTGTTCTTCCCTTTAATATATATTCTATTTTAGTTTAACTGTTCGAAGGAAACCAACCTTGTATATGGATCAAACACCAGAGGAAACTTGGAGATTGCTCCAGCAGGGTTGCACTACTGGCAATGCAAAATCTGGCTAACACCTGATAGTGGGACCTGCCAGCCCTGCCTAGGATCCATGGAGATGACAGTGGGACCCGCCAGCCCTGCCTAGGGCCCACAGACACGATGGTGAGACCTGCCAAGCCCTGCCTAGGATCCATGGAGATGACAGTGGGACCCGCCAGCCTTGCCTCGGGCCAATCGAGACGGTCTGGGCCTAATAAATATCCCTCGGATATTTACTAAAGTTCTGGATATTCTCACAGCTCTATAAATAACAAATCTCATAAATAATCCAGACCGGAATTCATTATTTCCAATTTCACTTTCTGTTTTCCAGAGCTTCCTCTAGTAATCAGACTCTAGTCAAGTCTACTTTGCCCTATGTCTACTTATATAAGCACTTCTCGGCCTGCTGTAGGGGAAATTTTCGTGTCGTCTTGATTAGAGATTTTGCCCCACAATTCTTGATTAAATTAGATAGTTTGTAGAGTTAAAGATTAAAGACGAGAGAGAGTGAGAGAGAGAGAAAGAGAGAGAGAGAGAGAGAAAGAGAGAGAGAGAGAGAGCGAGAGAGATGACACAATGAGTTGTTTTCGACGTTTGGTCTTACGATCTATGCCTCCGGGCAAGAGGTGCCACCTGGTCTGCATTATAATAAATGCGAAAATAGAGGTCAGCATTCTCTCGATAGGCTGAGAGAAGCTTCTTACAATCAGGATTGCATTGAGCAACTAGAAAGAAACTAGAAGAAGAGAAAAGAGCTTTGACTCTGGCTCTGGAATCCTCTCCTCCTCTGACTGAATGACCAACAATCCGCTAACCAACCCCTCTTTTCTATAGGTCATAGGGGTTCCTTTATAGCTGAGGCATGTGCTCGATATGGCAGTGATGATGTGACTGTGTTGAGGTGGCGATGATCCTGGGCCTCCTCGTTGGCCCTCTTATTGGGCCGTTGTCCGGGCATAATAAACGATGGCTTCATTTGGGGGCCCAGTAGAGCAGATCCATGGACTTAGGCTTGCCTACTCGGGCCATTACGCGGACTCATGTGGGTCTGGTCCGATCCAGTTACTATTTTTGCACCCATAGTAACCCCCTCCCAGTCGGGCCAGAGTTCTGTGGATCGGATGGGATCTCTTGGTGCAAAGTAGCTCTTGCTGTGTTGTTTCACTCGAGTTCGGGCAGTCCCCGATGCTGTAGGGTTGGTAGGCTCGAGCTAACAGAGCTGTTAGTTCAGTCACGGATCGAGGCGGTAGACTTCCTAGACTTAGTTTTTCTATTGAGTTCTTGCCCTTCTTCGATGCACCACGCTTCGGGACGCGTGTTCCAGACTTAGTTTTTCAGGAGAATTTTGGCCGGTGTTCGGTGAGCCATGCTTCAGGGTGCGCATTCCAGACTTGCTTTTTGGGCGAATTCTGGCTGGTCTTCGGTGCACCATGCTTTGTGATGCGCGTTCCAGACTTAGCTTTTTTGGGTGAATTTTGGCTGATCTTCGGTGCGCCATGTTTCAGGATCTGCATTCCAGACTTAGCTTTTCGGGTGAATTCTAGCCGGTCTTCGGTGCGCCATGCTTAAGGATGCATGTTCCAAACTTAGTTTTTCGGGTGAATTCTGGTCGGTCTTCAGTGCGTCACGCTTTGGGGTGCGCGTTCCAGACTTGCTTTTCTAGAGAATTTCGGCCGGTCTTTGGTGTGCCACGCTTCGGGATGTGCGTTCCAGACTTAGTTTTTCGAGTGAATTCTGGCCGGTCTTCGATCGCTACACTTTGGGGTGCACGTTCCAAACTTAACTTTTCGGACTAATTCTGGCTGGTCTTCGATGCGCCATGCTTTGAGGTGCGCGTTTAAGACTTAGCTTTTTGGGCGAATTCTGGTTGTTCTTCGGTGCGTCACGCGTCAGGATGTGTTCCAGACTTAGTTTTTTGAGCGAATTCTGGTCGGTCTTCGATGCGCTATGCTCTGGGGTGCGCATTCCAGACTTAGCTTTTCGGTTGAATTCTGACTGGTTTTTGGTGTGCCACGTTTCGGGATGCGCGTTTCAGACTTAGCTTTTTGGGCGAATTCTGGCCGGTCTTTGGTGCGCTACACATCGGGGTGTGCGTTCCAGACTTAGCTTTTTGGGTGAATTTCGGTCGGTCTTTGGTGCGCCACGCTTCGGAATGCATGTTCCAGACTTAGCTTTTCGGGTGAATTCTGGCTGGTCTTCGATGCGCCACGCTTCGGGATGTGCATTCCAGATTTAGCTTTTCGGGCGAATTTTGATCGGTCTTCGATGCCCCATGCTTCAAGATGCGCATTCCAGACTAAGCTTTTCGAGCGAATTCTCGCCGGTCTTCAGTGTGCCACGCTTCGGGATACACGTTCCAGACTTAACTTTTCGAACGAATTCTGACCGGTCTTCGGTGTGGCACGCTTCGGAATACATGTTTTAGACTTGGTTTTTTGTGCAAATTTTGGTCGGTCTTCAGTGCGCCACGTTTCAGGATGTGCATTCCAGACTTAGCTTTTCGAGTGTATTCTGATCGGTCGTCGGTGCGCCATGCTTCGGGATGTGCATCGTCTCTTTTTTAGCGCGCCCGAAGTTAGGGTTTCCTCCTTCCATCGTTCCACCTGTCGTCCCCGAGCATATATGCTTCCTTCCTCCCTCTCCCTCTTTCTATTGATTTTCTAGTCGAGCAGTCCGACCCCCCATCACCGTGGGACGTCGGGTGAGAGAACACGCGGAGGGGAGGGGAGGACCGTCGGAACCTTCCCATTGTCGAGGGTTGCAATCGAGGGAAGCTTGTGGAGGGGAGGAGAGAGTCGGATCCTTCTCTTCTTGACCGCCTGTTGGTCGCCGTCGTGCGAATAAAAAGGGGACCAATGGGACCTGCTGCTGCGCTTCCCCGTCACCGAAGAGGGAGGAAAGGGGAGGAAGAGGTGACACCCCCCCTCTCTTGTTTGTTGTCCCGCCAGAGAAGAAGAGGATGAGGGGGGAGGAGGTCGATCCAGTTCTCCCCAATGCTGGAACAACGGGAGGCCAGAGACAGAGAAGAGAGGAAGGAGGAGGCTACTGCCGCCCTACCCATTGCCATAGAAGGAGACTGGGAGGGCCCTCTGTAATTCATTGCCAGAGAAGAAGGAGCGAGGGGGGAGCAATGCTCGACCCCCTCACGCTGCCACCGTGAGGGGGCTAGGGATCGGCTTGCAGGCTCGGGATCATGCTACCGATTGTTGTCGAGGCGAAGAGATTCCTATCGGTTTCTGGACCAGCTCAAGGCACTGCAGATCGATTCTAAGGAAGGGGGACGAGATGAGATCGATCTCCTCCCCAAATCACCACTACACCAAAACAGAGTTTTCCTCACGCAGTAAAATTTCAGTTCCTCACGGTTATAACTGTGAGTAAATACTCACGGTTATAACCGTGAGTAATGAACAATATTCGTTAGTAAAATTAGAAAAAATTATCAAATTACTTGTTGACGATCTACATGATTTTTCTCATGGTTATAACCGTGAGGAAGATGTTTTTTTTTTTTTTGAGATATACGGTTATAAGTGTACAAAACCTTAAAATTGTTTAGAATGCATCAAGCCATCATTTATTTTTAAAAAAATATTATTAGAGTGCATCAAGCGCATCACAGCCGCATAATTAGCTGGAGTAGATTCACTTTCAGAACGCCTGCCATCGTGTGGCTGTGATGTGTGCCAGGTTCACCGAACGGGGTTGATTGACTGGAGGGATCTGAACTATAAAAAAAAAACCTAAGTGTAAACCTAAATGAGCTTCCCTCTCTCGCCCCTCGGCTGCCATCTCTTTCGCGCATCTCTCTCATCTCCGAGCTCCCCTCTCTCGCCCCTCGGCTGCTATCTCTCTCGCGCATCTCTCATCTTCGAGCTCCCCTCGCTCGCCCCTCGGCTGCTATCTCTCTCACGCATCTCTCTCATCTCCGAGCTCCCCTCTCTCGCCCCTCGGCAGCTCCCCTCTCTCGCCCCTCGGCTGCCATCTCTCTCGCGCATCTCTCACTCGTCCCCTAGCTCCCCTTTCTCGTCCTCAACTGCCCCCTCTATCTCGTGACCTCAATTTTCCCATTCATGTGCGACCTCAATCAATCACGAGTTAGGGTTTCAAAAATCTGATCGAGCATTTTAAGAGATCGTGGGTTACCTCATCATCAATCAGAGCTTTGATGCAGTGGTAGACGATCTGAAAGTAAGGCTCACCGGCAAATCAAAATTGTAAAGACTTGCACTAACTTGGATTTACGCTTTGGTATTTGCTCTCTGTGACTTTTTTTAGGGACCTCAATGTTTTCCAATCTGTTGATTAGGGTTTCGCTGTTGGTTGCAGGTTCTAGGTTGGTGCTGGGATGTAGAGGAAGAGGATCCTCTAGTTGCGTGATGGGAGGTGTTTTGGCCGTTAATTTGGTAAAATCATATGTCTTCACGGATCTTTTTCTTCGTGCTTCATTACTTTACTGCATCTTAAGATAAAGTTCAAGACTTCATATTTAGTAGGTGAATCAAGTAATAAGTTGGCGACTGTTGTCATTCTCCTTGATCACCAGCTGTTTGGTCGGTTTTGTGGCTTTGATGAGTTTTTTTGATTCAAAATGGCTCCAGTGACTATTTAAATGGCCTATTGTTATTGAAATATTTTCTTCGCTCCTCATTGAGTGAATATTCCAGTCAAAACTGAAATATTATTCAAAATTAGCCGAATTGTTTTGTAATTTTTGTTGATTTGCATATTTTAGTTAACGAAAATATTTGTTCTACTGAAATATTCTTTTATTTCAGACAACGTGACTGGTACCGGTGTAGAGCCAAGTTTTGTTTTTATAATAAGGTTCCGTTCTTTTGACGAGTAAAATAGGTTGGGCATTGGTTTACCCGAAAAATTTTGCTGTCATGTTCTTTTGCCCAATGTTTGGGTAAAAAAGATTCCCCTTTTCTTACTATGGCAAGACAATGAAGTTTCTATCAATTTTCCATTTCAGTTTGATATTTTTTGTCCACAAGACAGTCCACCCATTTTTTGAAGAAAAAAAAAGAGGACTTAGCCCAATAAAATAGATTTCTAATTCTTTTAAGTCTAAGTTGAAAAGAATTAGGGAAACTCATGTCACAAAAAATTCAGTTGGGCTTGCCCAGTAGAAAATTCAGTTTCTGCATTAGCATTAATAATTTTTCTTTTTTCATTGTGCAACCTCAATCCTTGCAGTGATCTGCTACTCGAGAGCATATCCCCACTGGCAAGGGTTTCAAAGGGTCGATCTAGGGTTGTAGAAGATCGTGGGCCTCCTCCTCCTTATCAATCGGAGCTTTGGTTAGGCTGATCATGTTTGTTTAGAAGTATGATTGAATTTTTTTCCAACAAAAGATCCTCTATGTCTGCATTAGCATTAACATTTTCTGATTTTCATTGGCAACCTCAATCCTTGCAGCGATCTGGTACTAGGGAGCATATCCCAACACGCAAGGGTTTCAAAGAGTAGATCTAGCATTGTAGGAGATTGTGGGCCTCCTCCTCCTCATCAATTGGAGCTTTGGTAAGGCTGATCGTTCATGTTGGTAGAGAGGGAATGATTATTCTTGTGCACCTTTAGACATCAATATTCTTGTGCACCTTTAGACATGAAGTTATTTCTTTTGTCATTTTTTTCTTGGTGATCAATATTTGGTAATATTTCTCTAATCATCTCAACAAAAAGGCTAGTCAGAATCTGATCCTTTAATAATATACTATCATTCCCTTTTATCATTAATTCATCTTCTTCAGAAAAAAAAAACTATAAGGATTTTCAATGTTAGTAAGACTTTGAAAATGATTCATATTAGGTAGTGGCTTGAAGTTTGGAGCTACTGTAGTGATATTCTGGATAGAAAAATTTTCTATAGTAATATATTGTGATGTACGATATGTTTTTTCATTCGTTTTGTAGTGTTTAGTTGTTCATACTCAATAAAAAACATGCAACTCTAGTTGTTTTATTCTTTAATTGCATTTATAATATGTTACCTCAAGATGATAAGTTTTTTTACGATTTTCTTTGTTTCTTTTTTTCAAATATGATAGAGTATCTTGTATTTTTTTTTTCTATAAATGTAGTTGTGAATTTCATGAGTGATTTGTATTTGATCACAGGTATGTGCAGCTTTTCGATTCCAACATATACAAATAAATTTTATTGAAGATATGTCGCAATCAATTCTGAAAGAGTGGACCAAAAGCCCGTTTAGATCTGGGGATGAGTATAAAGAGGGGGTTCGATTTTTCGTGAACTTTGCGATTGAGCATGCTCTACCTGGTGTGACAACGTGTACTTGTCCTTGTAAGAATTGCAATAATTCTAAAAGGCTTACCTTTAAAAATGTTGAAAAACATTTGATCATAAATGGTATGCATCCGATGTACAATGATTGGTTTTTACATGGTGAGACACCAGTTGTGAATTTGACGAAGCATTCTACTGCACAAGTAGTTGAAGAGAACATCGAGAAAGAAAACATCAATGTAGGCGGGGTTGCGTTAGAGAACCTTGTTGATGCTTCTTACGGTGTGCAAGCAGACAGTGATTATAGATGCGAGGGGTATGATGGTCAGACAGTTGGTGTTCTTGAATCGGATTTAGGTATTATGTATCATGAATATAAGAAAAAAGCAGTAGAGAAACTATACCCATCTTGTGAGACGGGCGATACAACTCTTTCTGTAATTATAGAGCTGCACAACTTGAAGAAGCAATTCGGCTGGTCGGGAAATAGCATGACCGAGCTGTTGAAACGCTTGACTCGGTGGTTTCCAAAGGGGAACACATTACCAGAGAAGTATCAAACTATGAAGAAATTATTGAAAGACTTGGTTATGAAGGCCAAGTGTATCTATGCTTGCGAGAACAATTGTATATTATATTGGAAGGAGCATTTGGATGCAACCGAATGCCCCCAGTGTCAGACACCAAGGTTTAAGGTAAAAGAGAAGAAGTCTGGGAAAGCAGCGAAGCAGCCGAAAGAGCCAAGAAAAGTTTTGAGACACTTTCCTCTAATTCCGAGATTGAAGAGATTGTACACTATACCGTCGATAGCACGACAAATGACATGGCATAAACGAGCAGAGCCTTTATGGGATTTTATGCGGCATCCAATTGATTCTGCCGAATGGAGAGCACTTAAGAGCAAGTGGCCAGAGTTTGCTAATGAGGGGCGCAATGTTTGGCTTGGAATTGCAACCGATGGGTTTAATCCGCGTGGTGTTCTATCTAGTAGTTACAGCTGTTGGCCAGTTTACACGGTGCCTTATAATCTTCCACCTTCATTATGTATGAAATCAGAGTTTCAGATGATGTGTTTGTTGATTCCTGGACCGAAGGCACCGAGTCAGGACATTGATGTTTTCCTTCAACCACTTGTAGATGAGTTGAAGCAACTGTGGAGAGGAGTGCCAACATATGACATAGATAAGAGGGAAAATTTCACGTTAAAAGCGATGTTGTTGTGGGGGATCCATGATTTTCCCGCATACGGGAATTTATCTGGTTGTGTGACACATTGTTACAAAGCTTGCCCTGTTTGTGGTGACGAGACCGAATCCCAACGACTAACAAAAGGTAAGAAGATTGTTTACACAAACTATCAAAGGTTCCTGAAAGATGATCACCCATACAGGAAAGTAAAGTTTGGGTGGTTTAAAAGTGAAGAGCATAGAGAGCCTCCAACACGGCTAGCTGGACCAGCTCTTTTGCAAAGGCTAGATCGCATCAATTATATACCTGGTAAAGTTGTTAAAACTTCTACCATGAAGCGGAAGATAGCTGAGGTGGACAATAGCGACAATGAGGATGTTGATGGTGATGGCAATGAAGATACTTCGTCGTGGTATAAGAAGTCAATTCTTTTTGATCTGGAATACTGGATAGGTCATAAAGTACGACATGTTATTGATGTGATGCACACTGAGAAAAATGTTGCAGAACATATAATAAATGCGATCCTAGAGAAGAAAGACAAGACAAAAGATACAGTCGCTGCACGAGAGGATATGAGGGAGCTAGGTATCCATAGTAGTCAATGGATGCGAACAGATAAGGCCACAGGAAAACAAGTAAAACCGCCGTCAGACTTTGCTTTGAACAAGGAACAAAAGAGAGACTTTTGCCAAATCTTGAAGGACTTGAAGCTTCCATCAGGGTTTTCATCTAACCTGAGCAACATCGTTAGTCTTCAACCACCCGGTTTGCACATACAGAAGTCGCATGACTATCATATCATTATGCAATATTTGCTGCCTGTCATGCTTCAACATGCATATCCAAAGAAAAGCGACTTAAAACGAGCCATTATGCAAGTAAGCCTATTCTTTAACATAATATGCTCAAAGGTCTTAATCCGAGAGCATGTCCAAGCTGCCAAAAATATGATCGCCGAGGCATTGTGCGTGTTGGAATATTATTTTCCACCCCACTTTTTTGATATCAGCATACACCAAATGGTTCATCTAGCCGACGAAGCTTTGCTTTGTGGACCTACAAGATATCGATGGATGTATCCGTTTGAAAGGTGAGATGATTATCATATATTATGATAGAGGCTTATATACTGATAATGTGAAATGAACTAACAAGTACATTTTTTTGGATACTATTCACTCAATCAGGGCAATGAAGGAGTGCAAGAACATTCCCAGCAACAAACGTTACGTTGAAGGCTCCATTGCGGAGGCATATCTTGTTTCTGAATCCGTCAAGTATGCTATGGAGTACATGCCGAATCCACGTGACGGAAATCACAATTGTACTCAGGCCTCATTTCTAGATGAAAATAGTGACGACTTTTATGAACGGTCCATGGAGGAGGGTAAATCTATCAAGTTATCACATGTACAATGGGTACAAATACGGAGATGGATACTCTTTAGATTGGATATCCCAGGAGTAGACGAGTACTACAGGTGAAAGTTTTCTACATGGTGCTCTTGAAATTATACTAATATCGATGTTTTTCTAATTATAATTGAATATGCTTGAATGATGTGCAGTGAGTACCGCTCGTCATTACAAACCACTTCTCGTGGGAAAGGAAGAGTTCCCACAAAAAAAAAAGTAGTGATACAGTCTGAATTCATTGACTGGCTTCACCGGAAGGTGTGTATTTCGTTGTATAATAATATTGACATATTATATTTACTTTTTGTGTTGTTGGTTAATACGGGTGTGGTGTTTTGCATTAATAGTTGATGGATGAAAAAGCAATGGACTCAGATTTGTGGCGGTACGTTAAAGGGCCAATGCGGCATGCCAAGACACATATCAAGTATAGGGTCAATGGTTACGTCTTCGCTCCCCAACACCACAATGACACAGTTGGAACGCAAGACAGTGGTGTTTGCATGGATGCAATTACTACATTCGTTTCAAGTACGAAAGACATAAACCCTAAGGATGATGACACTACATGGTATGGGATAATCAAAGAGATCATAGAGGTGGATTATAATGATTTCGAACACGTAGTGTTCTATTGCAACTGGGTGAACGTTGCGGATAAGACCAACGGATGTAAACTTTGCCCGGACTCTAACTTGTTGATGGTCAACTTGGAGAAGTTAAAGGATTATGATGGTGAGCATGACGAGCCAGTCATTCTCGCATTTGAAGCCAGTCAAGTTTTTTATTCGAAAGATCTTAAAAATCCTGATTGGTCAGTCGTCATACGTTCACCAAGGCGAATGACCAATCAAGTTGATGAGCTGACCGTGCCGACAAGCTTTCAATCTACGCTTGAAGAGCAACCTCACTTGACCCCACTACTAAAGTGCATTGAACCCAAATAAATGAATGATGATGGTAATGAAGATTTCATGAACTCATTTGATCAATTTATTAATGACTATAATTTAGTTTCTGTTTTATTTTTTTCCCCTATAGTGCAATTTGTTTGCCTTGTTGATCTGTTTCATTGCCCATAATTTATTTCATATGTTCATCCAAACTTCATCTAATCCTTTACTATGATCAGTTACTATGAAACTTAATATGATCAGTTACTATGAAACTTAAAGATCCTAAGTTATATTTTATAGAATCATGTTTGCTCCAAAGAGAATTCCAATCTCAAAGTTTCTCATTGACATATGTTTACGATAAAGTTTCTTTTTGACATTTTATTTATTTTCTAAATATATTGCTTCATGAATTCTTATATATTCCATGCTCAGATTTTCTTTATGTTCTCTCTCCAGTATTAGTCATTGCTTTTGTTTATGTTGTTTTAGGATCAGTTGTTTATTTTCTAAATTTATTGCTTTTTGAATTCTTGTCCATTCTCTTTGTAGAATGTCGAGCAATTCTAGTATGTCCCGGGCTACAAGAGACACACAAGCATCCCCTCCTGCAGCCGGCAAGCTTTACTCAATAAACGTTGAAGCAGACGGCTCAGTTGGGGGTAGAGATGCGTCCAAATGGAGTTCCCGCTGTGGTGCCCTAATCCGAGCTCTCGTCCCAATCAGTTACAAGGATTGGAGGCTAGTGGATCCGACCTACTTGAATGACCTTTGGAAGGCCTTAATGGTAATTTCAGTTAATTTTACTTATACATTTTGTTAAAACAGACTATGTTTTGCCCATTTTAAATTATATTGATTGTGTTTTGTGGCTGTCATACATGCAACAGAAAGAGTTCGAAATGAACCTTGAACCACATATCGCTCGACCAATATTGGAGAGGAAATTGTCACAATTTTTTAGGACGGAGAAGCATACCCTTCGAAAAAAAATAATCAACAAAGCTGTGGATAAACGTGCTGCCTTGGCAGCACGTCCGGATGACATTGATAAAGTTTGGTGGGAAAAGTTTGTTGAGAACGAGTGGGATGAAAAAAAGAGAGAACAATGGAAGAAGAATGCTGAAAATAGGGCACAAAACATCATCGGCCACACTCTCGGGCGAAGAAGCTACAACCAAGTTTATGAAGCCATGGTGTGTACCACATAGTACACAACTTAGATAGTAATCACAATATATATTTCATTAACCAATTGTAAATTTTCTTGTAGGATAAAGAAAATCCAGGAGTCAACCATAAGCGGGTTGATGGGTGGAAAGTTGCACACAAAAGCAAGACTGGGGAGATATTGCCGAGCGCACTGGAGAAATGGGTGAGTTCCACATCTTAATCTATATCACTTTCATTTTGGTGGTTTGTGCAATTCAGTTCAACCTTAATCTATTTCACTTGCAAACACAGAACAAAATTGTGGCTGTGGAAGAAAAGAAAAAGGCCGCAAGTACGAGTGAACATGGTAGTGCTACGAGCATAGATGATATCGAGCATGATGAACTAGCTGAAGTTTTTGGGCCGGACAAAAAGAATCGGTGTCGTGCAGTGACCTCTTGCTCCTCTGTGAAGCAAGTAAAGTGTGGACAAGCTGCAAAAGCAATAGCCAAACAAAAGAGTGGTGCTATACATGAGGAGTTCCAAGCTAAAATGGAAGCCACTGTGAAAGCCACTGTAAAAGCCTGTATACAAGAATCGATGAAAGAATTTTCGACTATGTTTTTTAGCATGCAGCATAGGACTGAAGGTGCCTCCAACAATGATGGGGGTACGCCTAGGACTGAAAGTGCCTCCAACTCTGTGCATAAACCGATTGTCGGTCAGAACTTGGCCAATGCTTTTGGAGTTTCGACCCCTACGACATCTCCTAGCGGAAGGCAATATGTCATGTTACTTTCGCGAGACCAAAAGGAGGTGGCTAAGGGGTATATAGCGACCCACACAATTTGCCACGGAAGACAAGTGGCCCGTGATGAGAGAATAGTTTGGGTGACGGAGGTCAAGGACCCAGAAGCACAGATTTACGAAGCTCCCCAAGGTGGTAATTATAGACTCTGTGAAATTGCTGATGGAGGTTTTCTGATTTGGCTTGAAAGTCGTTTGCAATATCTCGGATGACTTGGTTTGTAAACTATTATGACACTTATCTACTCTTGAACACATATTTTTGCTTCTATATGGTGCTGATCTATGCTTTTATATGGTGTCGTTTGTAATATCTTAGAATGTAAGCTTGTTGCACTTGTGGATACAAACTTTAAGATTCTAGCTATGACATATGCTCTATATGTATGTGTTCTGCTTGTCTTCATCATCTTTTTGAGAGTATGGTTGATCAATGACCCCAGATATGAGTTCAGGTTCTTCAAAATTCAAACCTTCCTTATTGAATTATATTTTGTGTGAATAGAACTAATTGCAAGCTTACAACACATGAATCTTGTTAGGCTCTTAGGTTGTTGCATTCATGGAGAGGTGAAGATGTAGCTCTATGAGTACTTGCGAAATAAAAGCTTGGATATCATTCTCTTTGGTGAGCCCACTTGATATACATTGGCTTGGCAATGATGCATATTAGCATCTGAAATACTGATTTTGGTTTTTAGTAGGCTGTTTTTTTATTCTTGTGTTGTGAAGAAATTCAGTTCTTTGTCAAAAATGAATGAAATGATTGAATTGCTAATGAAGGCTGATTTTGGTTTCTAGTAGGCTGTTTTTTTATTCTTGTGTTGTGAAGAAATTCCGTTCTTTGTCAAAATGACTGAAATGACTAAAGTACTAATGATTGCCTTCTTTTTCATAAATTGGACAGATTTCTGGGTTTTATCTCAATCCCGTTATTTCGTAATTCTTTACGGCAAGTTTGTTGTTTAAAATTGCTTTTATGAGCTATGTGTGTTCACCGAGTGAAGGCTGATTTTAGTTTTTAATAAAGGTAGCAAGAGCAAGTAGGCTATTTTTTATTCTTGTATTATGAAGAAATTCCATTCTTTATCAAAAATGAACAAAATTACTAATGATAGCCTTCTCACGTGGTTTATTTACTACTTGGTAGGTTCACGGTGTGAGGTCTTGTGTTTGGAAATTCTACTACATTTGACAGTTCTCTCAATTTCTAACACCATTAATGTTTTTTTTCTTGTGACAGTTCTCTCAATTTCTAACACCATTCATTTTGATTTCTTGAAATAGGCCTGTTTTAGGCGAAATGTCACAGTTGTCACCATATATGCTTCCTTAAGGGAGGCGGCTCTTTGTCACTCATTAAACGAGGTTCTCTCTCTCTCTCTCTCTAACATTCTCATTCTTTTCTTCCCCTTTACACTCTATGGAACGTGTAGGGTTGTCATTGGGCCAAGCTAGAGGTTTGGCCTAATGAGGATTGTGCTCTATAGTGAACCCATCTTATTTTGTACCAATTACCTGAACCTTTCAATGGTCACTCATCTTTTATTCAACTATGGTTATTCAGACAGAGGTTTCGACTGTGATTTGCGGATATAAAGAATTGAAAAAATTGATTGATATAAGTGGGCAGCTTGACACTGTAAAACGTGTGATTTACATGAATGATGAAGGCATATCAAATAAAATCTCATTGGTTGAGAAGAATACTAGATGGCTGGTTTCTTCATCTGTCGAAGTAGAGAAACTTGGCCGGGAAAATCCTGTTGATGCAGATCTGCCTGTTTCAGTTGATGTTGCCGTGATAATGTATACAAGTGGTAGCACCGGTTTGCCTAAGGTTGGTTAAAAAATATATTTTTTTTTTACTCTATCAGTTCTAAAATCTTGATGTTTCTGCAAGTCACTTCTCACTTATATGATGGATAAGCTGTGTTTCAACACTTCAACCTCTAACTTTTAAAATCCTTGTTAAAAACTGATCTAGGCCAAACTGTATGCCCTAAAATAGTTTCCAGGAAATTATCATGCTATATGATTGTTCAGATTCACATCTATCTTGTCTCTTAGTAACAGCCATATATGCCTGAAATCATATTCAAAACTCCCGTGATTTATGCTTCCATTTCTCTTTATTTTGTTCAGTTTGTTTTGATTTTCTGATCCTTTCACATAGCTGTGCAGAATCAGGATCACTGGTGAAGTTATCTACTGCCATTACATCTATAATGTCTATGTATCACAACATTTACCATCAACTTCCATATTGACAGTTAGATAAGAACTTAACATGACCTCTTCAACCTCTTCTATACAGGGTGGGTCTTTGTCCTCCGGCCAAAAAGTATGTTGTGGTTTTTGTAGCTGCTATTCAACCCGAAACATTTATAACCAAAATGCTCAACCAGAATCACACGGCATCCAATCAGTGCCCCTTTGCCTGCAGGTCGGTGCTGCTATTCAACCCGAAACATTTATAACCAAAATGCTCAACCAGAATCACACGGCATCCAATCAGTGCCCCTTTGCCTGCAGGTCGGTGTTGCTATTCAACTCGAAACATTTTTTTTTTCCAGTATCTTCTCTTGTTTATAGCCTCTTTTTTTCTAGCAAATTACAAAAACCTCTCTTGAAGTATACACTTAATTTAACATTGGTCTCAAGTATTTTCTTTTAATCATTTAGAGGGTGTCTGTCAGGTAGCTTTACCCATTAATCTCTTGTACTTGTGACTTGTGTTGTAGGGCTATGGGCACTACTTTATTCATCAGCAGATGTGCGGTGAGCCTCTTGAAGAATTGATCCTTTCATTGTAGGAAGAGGTTGTGAGATGTTCTTCTTCCGACGACAACGAAGAAAGACAATACATCAGCAAGCTGCTCCCTCCCAGAGAACTGATTGAGATGTGCTTAAAAGGAGAAGTCAGGGAGCTATCGTTACTAGCTTTTGAGGTATTTGCATGGGCAAGCTCTTCCTTCCGAGGCACGAACCGCAGCCTCCTAGAGGACTGCTGGAAGAATGCAGTCGACCAGGATGACTGGGCAGCTCTCTGCCAGGCATCAAGGGCAGACGAGTGGAGTGATGAGGTGGTGCTAGGGTCCTTGAGAGAAACCATGCTGTTCAAGGCTTCGAGCGGTTGTTATGGACCCGGAGCGGAGAGCTACGATGGGAATCTCGACGACGTCCTGCCTCTCCATAACGAGGATGTGGGCCCCTCGGTGGAAGGCATCTTGATGCAGCACAAGGATTTCCCGGATGCGGGCAAGCTGATGCTGACTGTGGTCATGATGGGCAAGTTCGGAGACAGTGTCAAAGCTGATGAAGAGGATAGAGCTATGGATTGCCTCCTATGATGCTTTTTTCCTATACTGCACAAATTTTGTTATTTTTTTTGTTCTGTTCATTTGGTTATGTGGTACATAAGTGGGTGTGCATGCGAGACGGAACACTTGGTTGTTAGATGTTGCTGTGGATATATGTGGAAGGATTCAATTAGTTGTTTGAAATTGACTGTATATAGTCTGCTCTCATTTTTTTTGTGTATAGATGTTGTTGTGGATATATGAAACGCATGATGGTTAAAGAGGCAGTCGAAAATCTCACTTACGGGGTTGGGGTTGTCGTCGTTGAAAATCTACTTATAGCATGGATGATGACATTAATTGTTGGCATAGAAAAGCATTGCCCTTTTGGGCATATGGTAAAGCTGTGTTTGTGATTCAGAAACTCAAGCATCCTATAATTTTTTTTTATAACGTTTGTCACGGTTATAACCATGACAAAACTGAAGACAATCGTTAGTAATTCCAACGGTCGATTTTTTAAAAAAATCGTAGGCAACTTACTCACGGTTATATGCGTGATAGTTGAGATGGTAACCATCACAGTATGGTCTATTGCGACGGATATAACCGTGTGAATATGTATTAATACCCACGGTTATATCCGTGATTATTTGACCTATTATAACGGATATAACCGTGAGTATATCCGTGACTAACATTTGTGACGCCATATTACTCACGGATATAACCGTTAGGGAAATAATTTATAACGGTTATAAACGTGAGCAAACCACTGTTTTGGTGTAGTGCACGTGCCGGATCGGAGATGAAGGGGGAGGATTCAGATCTCCTCCCCGTGGTGCTGCGCGCCGGTCGGAGTTGAGGAGAGGGAAGAGAAATCCTACCGGATGGGCTATCGCTGCCGTTGTGTGCCGGAGGTGGCAGCGGCTGGGGGTCTTGGTGAGGCCGGCGATGACGACGAACACGATGATGATGAGCTGGACGATGGAGGGTGCCCGGCTCGTATGACATGCAGAGGGTGCCCAGCTTGAGGACTAGGTATATCTCGGTGCAGACGTCGAGGCGGTCACGCGGGGGGTTCGTCCAACTCTCTATCGTCGTTCCGATCCGCTGTAGCCAGGAGCACGTGCGCATGGGGGGGAGGTGTGAGTCATTCCCGCATGCATGATATTCAGCAAACTGTGAGTTGGGCACATAGCAAACTAGGTCGAGGGCGTGAGCGTGATCGTTGTTGTCGTGTAACTTCTTCGATGTTGATCTTCGGAGAGAAATGTCTCGAAAGCTTTTGACAGTCGTAACTTTTCATACGTGCATCGGACCGATACATATAAGGTGCCGTTGTGTCGGCGTCGAAAAACCGATCTAAGTGGACCTGAAATGTGATGCACCTCGACGTGTGGCTTTCCCGGTATTCACCTTTATAAAAGGATAACTCTAAAGAACTTGTTGGTCGGGTTTCCAGCTCGCGGCTTAAAAAGGCATTGTCACGCGGCACGTAGTTACTGTGTTCACTAGGGACTGCAGTTGGGCCCCAGTGATAACGCAACGATTGTCGCAGGCCCAATCCCAGATAAGAAGGGGGGTCTGCATGCTTGTGAAGTTCGTATAGCCAACTCGATAGGTTTAGATGAGATGATGTTCAACCAACACATTGGAAGATAACTCTTTCTTTTTGAATGATCATTATTTGCGGATGCCACTTGAATCGGATTGACTGATAAGTAGTGGTATCTCAATCTCTATCTAGTTGGAGAGGTTCCATGTATTGAAATTGTATAGCCATATCCCTTGTTTGCAAGTGCGATTTTTTGATCGGGCCTGATTGTGATTTAGCAGATCTGCATAGTTGTCTTTAATTGGTGTATATCAAAGTTTGACGGTATTCATCAAGCATCAAGTGCGAGGGTGAACATGGGCGACCCCCGGCCAATGATCGATCGATCGGTTGCTACTAGTCGATGACGATCTAGGGTATTGACTATTCTTGCGGTATCTCTCACAAAATGTTAAACTTTGGTTGATCGGTCATTGAAGTTTGGTTGCTGTCGGATGATCAATTGGTCGATCGGCTGTCTCCTTGGACTTGGTGTATGCCGAGGTGGCGATGCCTTTCTCAAACTTTGTCTTCGAGTGCCAAGTCTGTCTCATTGGACTTGGTGCATGCCGAGGCGGCGATGCTTGCCTCAAACTTTATCTTTGAGTGCCTAGGTTGTCTCCTTGGACTTGGTATATACCGAGGCGGCGATGCCTTCTTCAGACTTTGTCTTCGAGTGCCAAGGGCAGGGCCTTGGGTTTGTCGAATGCCGAGGCGATGATCGCCTCAAAATTTATCATCGAGTATCAAGGACAGGGCCTTGGGCTTGTAGAGTGCCGAGGCGTTGGTCGCCTCAGAGTTTGTATTCGAGTGTTAAAAGCAGGGCTTGTAGAGTGCCGAGGCATTGGTCACCTCAAACTTTGTCTTCGTGTGCCAAAGGCAGAGCCTTGGGTTTATTCTCATCGCCTCAGATGAATATAGTTGACAGCTTACATTGACCTAGATTGTCATTAGCCTTTTTATCCCATTTTTGCTTTGAGCTTCCGACTTGAATGGACAGAATTGAAGTCTTTGGTTGACCTGGGTTGCCAGGAGCCTTTTCATCGGACTTTAGCCTCAAGTGAGCATAGCCGAATTTGCTTCGAGCTTCCGACTTGAATGGACGGAATTGAAATCTTTGGATGACCTGGGTTGCTAGGAGCCTTTTTATTGGATATTAGCCTCTAGAGGACGTAGCCGATTTTGCGTCGATCTTTCGACTTGAATGGGTGGAATCAAAATCTTTGGGTGACTTGGGTTGCCAGGTGCCTTTTTATCAGACTTTAGCCTCGAGAGGACGTAGCCAATTTTGCTTCGAGCTTCCGACTTGAATGGGTGGAATCGAAGTCTTTGGTTGACATAGGTTGCCAGGATCCTTTTCATCGGACATTTGACATTTGTCTTTGAGATTCTGACTTGAATGGACGGAATCGAAGTCTTTGGTTGACCTTGGTTAGCTGGAGCATTTTCATCGGACTTTAGCCCCGGGAGGGCGTAGCCAATTTTGCTTCGAGCTTTCAACTTGAATGGGTGGAATCAAAGTCTTTGGTTGACATGGGTTGCCAGGAACCTTTTCATCAGACTTTACCCTCGAAAGGGCGTAGCCGATTTTACTTTGAGCTTCCAATTTGAATAGGCAGAATCGAAGTCTTTGGTTGCCTTGGGTTGCCAGAGCCTTTTATCGGACTTTAGCCTCGAGAGGGCATAGTCGATTTTGCTTTGAGCTTCTGACTTGAATGGGCGGAATCGAAGTCTTTGGTTGATCTGGGTTGGCATGAGCCTTTTTATTGAACTTTAGTCTCGAGAGGGCGTAGCTAATTTTGCTTCTAGCTCCCGATTTGAAATCATAGCTAATGAGTTGTCCTGAAATTAGGAGTTTGTGCCTTTCATCCTACAACTATTTTTTTGTAATTAAATAGCACTTTTAACTTTAAAATTTAAGGATCACATTCACTATGATCCCCTGCATACTATTGAAGTTCTAGACTAGCTGTCCCATGAGGCTCGGAGCGCACCTTTGTTTCCCCCTTCCCCCCCCCCCCCCCCCCCCCGACCTAGGGTTTCATCGATCCCCTCCTGGCCTATTAGGACGCCGATAGCAACTCTGGGGAGGCCATGACTTTGGTTCATCGCGCTTTCGGAGTAGGATCTGGCCCCACTTCATCCCCCTTGTTCATAGGGGGTCCTCTGGTGCCCGGCGTTTTCTGCTCGTTGTTGGTGGTTTTCTCGTCGGGTGCAGTCGAAGCGTTAGATCTGACCTTGGCCCCCCCAGTTGGTGTTGGTGGATTTTCAGGTCGCCTCCTCTGGCTGGCGGCGCGGTTCCCAGAGCTGTGGTGGTGGCGGCATTCGACCGCAGAAGGTGAGCCACTGTGGATCTTCCAAGGTTGGTCGTGCTGTCAGCGCAGGTGTTATCTTTTTGGGGACTCGTGGATTGAAGTTTTTGGTTTTTCCCTTTTTTCTCTCTCTTATTCTTCTCCGTCAGTGGCAGAGGTGTTGTGTTCGCCCGTGTGCCGTTGGTTCCGCCGGCATGCGTGGGGTTTGTTTTTGTTCCGCCGGGTGGCTGTCTGTATTTGCTCCGGCCGGGTGGCAGTCGGTGTAGTTCCCGTCGGGTGATGGATTTCTCCTTGTTTGCACTGGCATGTGGCACCGATCATGACTTTCCACTTCTATGAACCCAAAAAAAAAAAATTTCTAGACATATATGTGGAGTAAAAATATAAACTTAGCAACATATTACCAGAATGTCATCAATCAACCCAATTAATAGACCATAAACACAAACTTAACATCATAACATAAGAATTTCATAGCATAAAATCAGATATATGATAGAATCACTCTGCTTACTTAAAACCGTTTCAACTTCTCAATTAAACCTCGGGACAAACCCCAAGTCTCCCTCGTAAGGCTGGCCATAGGAAGGGCCTCCGCCCGCGAAAGGGTTAGCCATGTTTATCGGATTCAAAACCAGGGGAGCCAAGAAAGAAGATGTCGTCCCACCACTTAGGATCTCGGTAAGACGAGCATCGATTCTTAACTTCAGCTCGCCTAAACCTTTGGCAAGTTGCTCAAGATCCTCAAGCGCTAGACCCTTGAACCTAGACGACCATGCAAGCTCCTGGTTGCCTACGGCCTTCTTAACCTCCCCTTCAAGAACAGAACGATTAGCTTTTGCCGCCTCCAGGCGGCATGTCAGTTCCGCGCATTGCTCATTAAGGTGGTGCACGATGTTCGCGCGGTGCCTTTGGATCAAGTCCGATCGAGGAGGGGTCGAGGTGGGCGAGAGGAGGCGGTTCATGACTGTATCGACTTCAGGCTGGGCGAAGGAGTAGGGTCGTCCCGCAGGCGAGAAAACCACGAGCAAGACCTCTGCGCCGCAGAGGGTGGCCAAATCACAAGCCTTTTTGAACAAGCCAGCTCGGCGCTTGGAGAAAGTAACTTGACGGGCGTCCTCATTTTCGATCTTCTTGATTTGAATCTTCTGTTTCCCCTTGCTAGTCCTCTTCGCCATGGTAACGAACGAAAGGCCAACGGTGGATACATACACAAAGGTACGAGATTTATACGGGTGGTTGCCAAGAGAAATGAATGACATAACTAGGCAAGTACCAATCTTAATCCCAAATACTTTCAATGGATGGATGTACAATTTGGCAAATTCGACGTTTAATCACGATAGTTTCGATGAATTGTAGCGAAATTTGAAATTCAAGATCATTGGCGTTTGTGAGATGATATCCAAAATCCAATGTATACTATATAAATATCATCGAGTCTTGCTATATTTGACATATCACACATTGAATTTAAAAGATTTATACAATATTAATAACGGTTGTGGCAATAGTAATGCATTGTATGTTGTTTTCTTGCCTATCATGGATTTCGGCCATGCATGCATTGTATGTTGTTTTCATGCCTATCATGCATCATTCCAATGAATGCGGCCACTAGTCATTGTTATGATAGAGCGGTTCGTTACATGGTCATAAGTTAATTTGCGTGGGAACTCGTGGTGACTATGAAAAGTTACCATGATCGTTGTTTACACATTATCTATTGGAATCTAGGTTTTAAGATGGTGATAACATTCGTCGCAAATACAATGTGTTTTATATTGTGTTCATGTTTATCATACATCGTAGCAATAGTATATGGCAGTGTGAGTTGTCATAACCATTAAAACAATGATAGTGGATTACAACTATGGTCGTACCCCTGTAGCTAGCCCCACCGTTTCCCTCCTGGGCGGTCACATGATCAAATCATTGGCTTATCTTACGCAGTGTAGCGTATAAATAGTGGTGCACCCGTGGGCATAAACAAGGCTTGGTCGTCACAAAGACATTTACACTTAATTAGCATTTATAGTAATTTAATTAGTGGTAAAAAAAATTCTCATATACAACCAGTAGCCAATCCAAAAATCAGGAGTAGAGATTAAGGTGAATAAAATTCTATTAGAAACTCTCTAAACCTATAAGAGAATGGTTTATTTCAGGGTCCAATGTCCATTAGGGTTCAAATGTGTTCACCGAGAAATATTAAAGTATCCATGGTCATTTAAATTTTAATGTTATGTAAGAAACTCTCTTTTAACACTTCCAATGCCAATCCCATCAATAGAAAGAAAAAGGTCGTAGTTAATGTTAGGTTGTGAGTTGATTGTGAAAAAAAAAGCTCAAGTCATGAAATCATAGCTAATGAGTTATCCTGAAATTAGGAGTTTGTGCCTTTTATCCTACAAGTATTTTTTAGTAATTAAATTGCACTTTTAACTTTGATCTTCAAGGATCACATTCCCTGTGATCTCCTGCATACTATTGAGAGCGCCCCCTTTTTTCCCCCCTCTCCCCCTTAGACCTAGGGTTTTCATTGATCCCCTCTTGGCCTCCTTGGATGCCGGCGGCGGCTCCGGGGAGGCCAAGACATTGATTTGCCCCCCCCATTGGCATTGATGGTTTTCTAGGTCGCCTTCACTGGCCGACGGTGCGGGTCCCGGAGCTATGTTGGCGGCAGCTTTTGACCGCAGACGGTGAGCCGCTGCAGATCTTCCAGGGTTTATCGTGCTGCCGGAGCAGGTGTTCTCTTTAATTGGGGACTCGTGGAAATATGTTTTTGGTATTCCCCCTTTTTATCTCTCTTCTTCTTCCCCGCCGGTGGCGGAGGTGTTGTGTCCGCCCGTGTGCGGTGGGGTTTGGCCATTGCTGGGGGTTCACAGCCGGAGTGGTGGGGTTTGTTTTGTTCGGCCGATTGGCGGTTGTGTAGTTCCCCCGGGTGACGGGTTTCCCCTTGTTTGCACGGGCATGTAGCATCGATAGTGATCTCCCCCTTCAATGAACCCCCCAAAAAAAAAACAATTCTAGATTGATATGTGCAGTAAAAACATAAACTTAACATCATATTGCCAAAACGCCATCAATCAACCCAATTAATAGACTATAAACACAAACTAATTAATATCATAACAAAAGAATTTCATAGCATAAGACCAGATATAAGATGAGAGCCACATTGCTTATTTGAAACCAAATCAAACTTCTCAATTAAACCTTGGTACAAACCCCAAGGCCCCCTCGTAAGGCTGGCGGTAGGCAGGGCCTCCTCCAACGAAAGGGTTAGCCATGCTTATTGGATTCACAGCCAGGGGCGCCAACGAAGAAGATGCCCTTCCGCCACTCAGGATCTCGGTAAGACGAGCATCAGTTCTTAACTTCAGCTCGCCTAAACCTTTGGCTAGTTGCTCAAGATCCACAAGCCCAAGGCCCTCAAACCCAGATGACCATGCAAGCTCCTGGTTGCCGGTGGCCTTCTTAACCTTCTCTTCAAGAACAACACGATTAGCTTTCGTCGCCTCTAGGCGACTCGTCAGTTCCGCGCATTGCTCATTAAGCTGGCGCACAATGTTTGCGCGATGCCTTTGGATCAGATCCGATCGAGGAGGGGCCGAGGTGGGCGAGAGGAGGCGGTTCATGACGGCATCGACTTCAGGTTGGGCGAAGGAGTAGGGTCGTCCAGCAGGCGAGAAAACCACGAGCAAGACCTCTGCGCCACAGAGGGTGGCCAAATCACAAGCTTTTTTGAACAAGCCAGCTCGACGCTTGGAGAAAGTAACTTGACGGGCGTCCTCATTTTCGATCCTCTTGATCTGAATCTTTTGTTTCCCCTTGCTAGTCCTCTTCGCCATCGTACCAAACGAAAGGGTGACGCCGCAACGGTAGATCCATACACAAAGGTACGGGATTTATAGGGGTGGGTGCCAAGAGAAATGAATGACATAACTAGGCAAGTGCCAATCTTAATCCCAAATAGTTTAAATGAATGGCCATACATTTTTGCAATTTCGACGTTTAATCACGATAGTTTCGATGAATTGTTGCGAAATTGGAAATTATGGGCCGTTGGTGTTTGAGAGATGAAATCCAAAATCCAATGTATGCTATATAAATATCATCGAGTCTTGCTATATTTACCATATCGCATGTTGAATTTAAAAGATTTATACAATATTAATAACGGTCGTCGCGATAAGAATACATTGTATATTGTTTTCTTGCCTATTATGGATTGCGGCCATGCATGCATTGTATGTTGTTTTCTTGCCTATCATGCATCATTCCAAAGAATGCGGATGCTAATCATTGTTGTGATAGAGCTGTTTGTTACATGGTCAGCCATTTAAGGTGATTTGCGTGGGAACTCGTGGTGACTCTATGAAAACTTGCCATGATCGTCGATAACACATTATCTATTGGAATCTAGGTTTTAAGACGGTGAGACCATTCGTCGCAAAAACAATGTGTTTTATATTGTGTTCTTGTTTATCATACATCAAAGTAACAGTATAGAGCAGTGTGAGACTGTGAGTTATCATAACCATTCAAATAGTGATAATGGATTACAATTACGGTTGTACCATAGTGGCTAGCCCCATTGTTTTCCTTCCGAGAGATCGCATGATCAAATCCCTGGCTTATCTTACGCAATGAGGCGTATAAATAAAGTGGTGCACCCGTGAGCATAAACAAGGCTTGCTCTTTGGCGAAGAAAAAAAACTTCACGCTCCTAATATACAATTATGGGATTAATGTCGACAATTTCTTACGAAACTATCGAACTGTGTATTTTTTAAAGATTCGACATAGAATTGTCCAAAATTTGCATAGTACCAAATTTTGGTTTGATATTGGGAAACATCGGCCCAAATGACCAACATTCATATCGAAATCTGACGTATCGTCATTTTTCATGAACAATTTCACTGAAAATTTATGTTTTTGGGTTAAAGATTCAATCAATTTTCAGTGGAAAATCCATCTTTTTCCTCTATTCTGTTTTTTTTTTTTTTGAGACTTAGCATTAAGTCCTTTTAGTAGATGCTATATTAGCTAAAGGACAGGCCATGTTTCAATATTGCACCAAGTTCCTCCCGAACTTAGCATGCTATAGCAAGTCCCTCGTCCATAATTTACCCTCGGCCCTCACGTGTTACATATAGAGTATCCATTCGCTGGTTTGACACTGTGTATATAGCAGTTGCTACAGTGATTTCACTATCGCTACTACAGTGATTTCACTATAGCTATCATAGTGAAATCACTGTAGCAAAAGTATCAATTCGATTTGGTAAGAGTATCAATTTAGCAAATCGATCATTTATACAGTGATTTCACTGTAGCAAGAGTATCAATTAGCCAAATGGATACTCTTTCTGAAGACGAATGGATACTCTTGATACAGTGAAATCACTGTACCAACCGTAACTTGCACAGTGTCACCCGGTGAAAAGATACTCTTGTTGATGATGAATGGATACTCTTTTCAGAGACGAATGTATATTCTTGCTACAGTGAAAACATTGTAGCAATCGCTATGTGTATAGTGTTAATCGGCGAATGGATACTCATGTCAAAGACGAATGGATACTCTTACTGGAAATGAATGGATACTCTTGATAGAGTGACAGTTTTGTAATTTAAATGATAATGTAGACACACAAATTGTGTCTAACCCGAACCCGACTCGCATGCACGGATCCGAAATCAAACCCGACGCGTACTCGGACCCACTCGACTCGCGCCCAACAAAGGGGCCGGGTGGGCCCATCCTTAAGCGGGGCTCACCCGGCCCCCATACTAGGATCCGAACCCCCATGGGGGGGGGCGGCCTCTACTAGGGATCCGGACCCCCATGGGGTGGCCGGCCATGCAAGGAAAAGGGAGAGAAAGAAAAGAAAAGAAAAGAAAAGAAAGAAAAGAAAAGGAAAGAAAAGAAAAAGAAAGAAAAGAAAAGGAAAGGAAAGAAAAGGAAAGAAAAGGAAGGAAATACCCGCGAGGGGAGGTTGCACATGACGTCTACCCACACATGGATCTGCGCCGATCCCTCGATCCGACGGACAAGAAGAAGAGTCGGGTCGCCATCAATTTTTATGTGCAAGATTCAAGATAAATCCAAAAATGATTGAGCCATAATTACCCCGCCAGAAAAAAAAAGCAAATAAAGATTTATTCCCCTCATCAATGGATGAATAAATCCTGGGTAATTATGGGGGAGATATTAAAGGGATTTAAAATTAAAACTTTCCATATCTCTCCCCTTCTTCCTTCGCCTATAAATAGAGGGGGAGGGGGAAGGCTCAAGAGGTCGAAGAGATCGCAAGTTGAAGACGAAGCGAAGAAGCTCTGTAGAATAGGAGACACTTCTTCATCGACCCAAGGCTTCACGAGGCACGGGCAAGCCTATCCCTTCGGGACCGGCTTAGTCCATTGAAAGCCCTCATCAATGTGAATACCCTTGCACAAGAAGATCAAGCCTTCGACTCCGTGCACGAAGAAGAAAGCTCGGAGAAGAAGACCCTTCGACTCCGAAGACGCCAGAAGCAAAGGCCAGAGAAGAAGCCCGGAGCGGCACTACCCCGTCGGCTCCAACAAACCTTCAACTCCGATCAATCTCCAAATCCCGGAGAAGAAGCCCGGAGCGGCACTACCCCGTCGGCTCCAACAAACCTTCAACTCCGATCAAGCTCCAAATCCCGGAGAAGAAGCCCGGAGCGGCACTACCCCGTCGACTCCAACAAACCTTCAACTCCGATCAAGCTCCAAAGCCCGGAGAAGAGGAACGAAGCGTCATCACCCCGTCGCCTTCGACAAACGCCCGCTCTGTCCACGAAGAAGAAAGATTGGAGAGGACTCCCAGAAGCGTCGCTACACCCGTCGCCTTCGAAGCAAAGTCGGCGCTATAACCGTCGCACGGAGATCGGTGCTACCCCCGTCATCTTCAAAAGTGTCTTTCGACTCCGATCAAGCCAAAGAAGCCCGGAGAAGAAGCGAAGTCTAGCCGACACCTAAACCATCGAAGAAACCTGAAGCATTGAAGACGTTGTCACCATCGTTCGAGGAGAAGATCAAATTGACGCTGAAGCAGAAGCCCACGCAAGAAGCCGAAGCAAAAGCCCCGGTAAAGCCTGCGCCAAAGCAACGCAAGTGCCAAAGCCAAGTGACTACGCCGGTCACGAGCAAAAGCACCGCACGTTCTAGCCGATATGACGCGAGTCCGGAAGAACAAAAGCACCGCAGGTCTCACCCGTCTACGTCCAAGCGCAAGCACCAAAGCAAAGCAAAAGCCAGAGCCACGCCAAAGCCAAGCCAAGGTCAAAAGCCAAAGCCAAAGTCAATGCCAAAAGCACGATCGACGCCGCGAACCGACCATCAAGGACGCCGAGGTCAAGCAAGGAGCGAGGAAGACATGAAGACCGAGGAACGAAGCTAAAGACCCCCCTAGCCGAGGAAGCGCGAAGCACGGAAGGGACCAAAGAAACGGCGGATATTCCTTAGCCTCTCCAAAACCCTCACCCTGTAAAGACCTCTGTCCTGGGCAACCCCTTCAGAGCTCTCACACGAATACCACGTGGAGACGTGGATCAAAGGGACCCTCCAGAGGATCTCTCATACAATCTCCTGATCAACACTCGCCGCACCCAGACTCGTCATCCCCGAGCCCCCGGTCCCGGCCACTATTGTAATCTCGTATGTTCGCAATAAAGACGACCCGGATCTTTTTTCCGCGCATACAGATAAAAAAAAAATCAACATTTTTGGTTAAGGACTTGCTGTACAAACGTGTCCTTCGGAAGGAACTTTAGCTAATATCCGAACAAGTTAAGTTGTATCATTTCGCTTAAATAACGACCTACGGAGGGATTTAGGACTAATTAACTCTTTTTTTTTTTCCATAATACTTAACACAGATTGGACGGAAATGGACTGATCTTGGATCAAATCCAAAAAAACTCCCACCAAAATCTTTCCTTAAAAAAATTACAAATTTTCCACTGATGTTTGAATTCCTTTCTTCTTTCCATACCACAATTGACATTGAAAACCTTGGATGAATGATCGTTCACTACAATCATCAAGAACTGTCACAATAAAATAAAATTAAATTAAATAAAGAGGGAGCAGCCAACCTGTGGAGCGGCTTTTCATGAACCAATTGGTTTGGCCGCTGCAACAAACCACTCTGTGCCGAACCGAACCCGGTTGCACCCCCCCTCCCCCTCACCCTCCGAACCGTCCTAACCAAACGAACCCCAACGAGCTTGCTTGCCATAAATACCTGCGGCCTTCACGGCAAAGTCCGGCCTCCAACCTCCGCCCCACCACACGACTCGGCCGTGACTCAGCCATGGCCGAGTCGTCGACCCCGCCCCGCGACCTCGCCCTCCCCAAGCCTCCCGGCCACCCGCACCGCCCCACGCCGCCCGCCTCCCTCGACCACCACCACCACGTATCCACCTCCCCGGAGCCCAAGAAGCCAGCCCAACAGCACCGCAGCCAACACCACAACGGCCGCCGCCACCAACACCGCTCCTGCTGCAACGCCAGGTGCGTCTGCTGCCTCTGGGCCATCCTCTTCATCCTCATCCTCCTCACCCTCCTCGCCCTCACCAGCGCAATCATCTACGCCTCGATCCGGCCCCTGGCCCCCGAATTCCGGATCGAGCGGCTCAACGTCACGTCCCTGAGCCTCGCGACCCGGTCCGACAGGACCTTCCTCACCTCCGCCGTCGACCTCTCCCTCGAGGCGATGAACCGGAACGACTTGATCCGGTTCCGGTACGACCGGGTCCGGGTCGGGGTGTTCGCTGGCGGGGACGTGCTGCTGGGACGGGCCCAGGCGCCGGCGTTCGCACAGGGGAACCACAGCGTGAGGATGGTCCGGCTGCGGGCCGGGGTGTCGGACGCCGCGGTGGAACCCCTCACGGGGCGGGCGCTGTCGCGGCGGTTCAAGGACCGGGTTCTGGAGGTGGACGTTCGGGTCGACGGCCTGGTGGACGCGGCCATCGGAGAGTGGCACACCGGCAGTTTTCCGATCAAGGCTGAATGCAATAACATCCAGCTGTCGAGAATCTCCTCCGGTCTCGAACCCAAGTGCAGCGTTTATTTGGACGCTTGGTGACTCTCTCTCTCTCTCTCTCTCTCTCTTTTGCTCGAGGTTGGAACATCACCTTCTCTCTCTCATTGCTTCATTTCGAGGGCTTTTGGTCATTTCAAAATCTTTAAATGACATACATGCCCTTGAAATGGACCAATGAGAGAGAGGGTGAAGCTCCAACCCTTCTAAGAAGCTTGGAACAAAATTAGGGGTGGCATTGGGTCGGGTCGGGTCTAGTTTTGGGTCGTGTCCAAAACCCCTATACTCGGACCCGACCCGTTTAACTAATCGTGTCTAGATCCTAAACCCGTACTCGACCCGATAATAAATGGGTAGACCCGATAAGACCCGGAAAGACCTGTTTACCACCCGGGTCTATTTAGTTGACCCGATCCGACCCAATCTGACTCGACCCAATTTGATCCGAAAGACCCGCTAGTATTATATATTACAGTATCGGATTGCGGGTAGACCCGACCCGACACGACACATTGAATACTAAACGGGTCTTCCCGGGTCTACCGTGTCCAGACCCTAAACCCGGACCCGACCCATTTATTAAACGGGTCTATCGTGTCGACCCGTTTTCGACCCGGACCCGTTTAGCCCTGACCCAGACCCTCTAACTTCGTGTCGGGTCGGGTCCGAAATTGCCAGCCCTAAACAAAATCTCTCTCTCTCTCTCTCTCTCTCTCTCTCTCTCTCTCTCATATTGGGCAAACTACACTTTACCCCCCTGCATTTAGCCCAAAATCACTTGACCCCTATATAGTTAATAACTACATTTTACCCCCTTCAATTCTGTTTTGATTAGATAAAAATTATCAGAAGAAATTCGGTAGGTTAGAAGGGGTTATAAAACTAACATTACAAAACATAGGGACTGGTTCAAGAGGGTAAAGTATAATTTACTCTTTTATATTTTTACATGGGCTTTTTTATTTTACTATGATTGCAGGATCCCATTATCCTAAGTATGTCCATCAAAAAAAAAATTCTGATTTTTTTATTCCTATTAATTTCATAAAATTTTATTTATTATATTTCTTTTATGGTTAGAGCTCGAAAATTGAAGCTCTTACCAACTAATACACTTAGGCGAAGGTTTTGCAATGGTTGAGAGCTTATCGGTACTACTTTGCAGGTTATAAATACTTGTGGCTTGAAGGTGAATCGATGGCTATTCACATCCGACGTATTTATTGAGAGGCAGATCAGACGGCGGACTGGATGGCAAATCAGGGTTGTCAAGTTGATGGTCTCCTTATGTTTTGGTGTGTGAGGATTGAGCATGAGTCATGTTTACTGGGCTTGTTGATGATCCGGGATGACTACCTGTATTTTAATTTGTATTTTGTTGTTTATTTAGACAATAATATAATGTATTTTCTAACAAAAGAAAGAAAGAAAAAAAAAGATAGATAAGAGATGTTTAATAGTACGCAATGATAAGAGAAGATTTGATAAGTTTAGTTGTGTTAGCCCATCTTGTTTTCTATATTATTTTTTTTTAAAGAAATCCCTCTCTGAGAATAAGGGGGGTTCAGTCTAGATCCCTACCACTTTATTAAAGAAGAAAATACTTGAGTACAAATGGGTGCTCGATCGGCTTAGTTACAGAGATCAAGGAGGAAGGTTCGACCCGGCGCGGTACTACTCGCCCAAAGATGGATCTGAGATTTAATATGCGAAATAACGTTATTCGCCGAGCCGGTCCTCCCCTGAAAGGTCTGGCGATTGCGTTCCAGTCGAATCTTCCAGGAGACCCCGATAGCGAGCAAATTTTGATATCTTTATTAAAAAGCAATCCATAAGTTTTCACTGCAAAATCATCATAACAGAAGTTATGTTCTAGTTAAGCCCTTTAAGATACATTGTCAGCCCCTTCTCTAAATGCTCAAGCTTTTAGATGAGTTGGTTGGTTAACATCTGTGAGCACGGAAAAAGATTCGGGTCGTCTTTATTGCGGGTCACACGAGATTACAAATTTTTGATCAGGAGATTGTGGGAGAGATCCTCTGGAAGGTCCCTTTGATCCGCGTCTCCACGTGGTATTCGTGCGAGAGCTCTGAAGGGGTTGCCCAGGACAGAGGTCTTTACAGGGTGAGGGTTTTTGAGAGGCTAAGGAGTTTCCGCCGTTGATTTTGTCCCGTCCGTGCTTCGCGCTTTCTCGGCTAGGGAGGCTTTGGGCTTCGTTCCTCGGTCTTCGTGTCTTCCTCGATCCTTGCTCGACCTCGGCGTCCTTGATCGTCGGTTCGCGGCGTCGATCGTGTTTTTGGCGTCAGCTTTGGCTTTAGCTTTCGGCTTTGGCGTAGCTTTGGCGTGGCTCTGGCTTTTGCTTTGCTTTGGCGCTTGCGCTTGAACGTAGACGGGTAGAGACTTGCGATGCTTTAGTTCTTCCGGACTTCGCGTCGTATCGGCTAGAACGTGCGGTGCTTTGCTCGTGACCGTCGTAGTTGCTTGGCTTTGGCACGTGCGTTGCTTTAGCGCGGGCTTTACCGGTGCGTTTGCTTTGGCTTCTTGCGTTGGCTTTGACTTTAGCTTTGACTCGATCTTCTTCTCGAACGGCGATGGCTACTTCTTCAAGGCTTCTTTATTCTTCCGGTTTCCTCGACGGTTGTGATGTCGGCTGGTTTCTTCTCCGGGCGTATTTGGCTTGATCGGAGTTGAAGGCTTCTTGTGGAGATGGTGGGTGTAAAACCGATCTCTATGCGACGGTTGTAGCGTCGGCTTTTGTTGATGAAGATGGCGGGGGTAGCACCGATCTCCGCACGATGGTTATAGCGTCGGCTTTTGTTGATGAAGATGGCGGGGGTAGCACCGATCTCCGCACGATGGTTGTAGCGTCGGCTTTTGTTGATGAAGATGGCGGGGGTAGCACCGATCTCCGCACGACGGTTGTAGCGTCGGCTTTGTTGGTGAAGACGGCGGGGGTAGCACCGATCTCCGCACGATAGTTGTAGCGTCGGCTTTTGTTGGTGAAGACGGCGGGGGTAGCACCGATCTCCGCACGACGGTTGTAGCGTCAGTTTTTGTTGACGAAGACGGCAGGGGTAGCACCGGCTTCAGGCCTTCTTCTCCAAGCTTTCTTCTTCGTGCGAGGAGTCGACGCCTTTGTTGAAGACGACGGGTGTTGTCGGCTTCGATCTTCTTCTCCGGCCTTTGCTTCTGGCGTCTTCGGAGCTGATGAAGATCGTTAGAGAAGTCGGGATGACGACGACTCCGGGTCTTCTTCTCCAAGCTTTCTTCTTCGTGCGAGAAGTCGAAGCTTTGATTTTCGAGTGCAAGGTCTTCACGTTGATGAGGACTTGAAGGGCCAAGGATTCCCGTAGGACTTGCTTGCCGTGCCTCGTGAAGCCTTCGGTCTTCGAGCGTTGGAGCTTCTCTTGCGAAGTCCTTTCGTCTTCAGCTTTTTCGACCTCTTGTGCCTTCCCCCACCCCCTCTATTTATAGGCAAAGGGGAGCGGTTGGGGGAGATAAATCTGAAATCTTTTTGTTTCATCCCATATCTCCCCCCATAACCATCAAGATATTGTTCCTTTATTCAAGGAAACAAACCCGATCCCCTCCTTTTTAGTTGGGGTGGTTATGGGCTCGATGTGACTCGATCTTTAAAGATCGAGTTGTTATTTTTGTTGCACTTTCGGATCGGATGGCGACACAACGCCATCTTGTCCGTTGGATCGAGGGATCGTCGCGGATCTACGGCTGCGTAGACGTCCACGCCACCTCCCCCCGCATCGAGGCGGTTTTGATCTTTTTTCTTTTCTTTTCTTTTCTTTTTCTTTTCTTTTTTCTTCTTTTTTTTCTTTCTCTTTTTCCCTTTCTTTTAGGGCCGGCCCCACCTCTCCATGACGAGGGGGGCACGGTTTTCAAGAGGGGGGGCCGGTGGGCCCCCTTTTTGGGTTCGGGTAACGGGTCCAGTGGGACCCGTTTGCTTTGAGTCGGGCCATTGCACACGAATTGAGTTCGCATGCGGGCCGAGTTTCGCATGCGGGCCGTTGTGTGCGGGCCTGGTTTCGCCTGCGGGCCGTTGTGTGTGGGCCAGGTTTCGCATGCGGGCCGTTGTGTATGGGCCAAATTTTCGCATGTGGGCCGTTGTGTATGGGCCGAGTTGCGCATGTGGGCTGTTGTGTGTGGGCCAAGTTTCGCATGCGGGCCGTCGTGTGCGGGCCTGGTTTCGCATGCAGGCCGTTGTGTGCGGGCCAAGTTTCGCATTCGGGTCGGGTTCAACCCGTGGGCTAATTTCGGTGCCCACAAATGCCCCCTCAAGGTCAAGTGCGCCCGCGGGAAACGTGTAGCAATTGGCCTTGATCACGTATTTGTGCATAATTTAGGTTTTTATAGGGACCCACGCCTTTTTGTTTTCCCTCATCGTTGCTAGCGCGGAAGATGAAGGGCGCTGGCATCCTGGAGTCGAAGACTTCTTCTATGGTTTCGATCGCCCTTTTTGTCGCGGACTTCCTTTGCTTTGAGAATGGCGCGAACATTGACGGCGGCCGCTGCGCGGAGTTCCAGAGCAGCCAGACGACGAGAGCACGAGGACGGCTGCGATGCACCTCGGAGGAGGGTTGTTGCCCCTCTTCGGTGCGGGAGCATAATGGTGGAAGCCGATTGTTGCGGCCGAAGGTGATGATGACAACGCGTCTGGCACAGCGCAGGGAGGAGACAGAGTCGACGGGGTGCGGCCCCACTTTCTTCGTTTTTTTTTTTCGTTGTTACATCGGATATGGATGTCCACCGATTAGAGACCCCTAGATTCAAGGGATTTGAGATTTACCCCATCTCTATCCCAATAGCCAATTATGCCTAAATATAGGGGTTAAATGAATAACGGTTTTTTTTTTTCAACATCCTTTCCCCTCTTTTTTTTGTTCCGTCTCTTTTTTTTTTTTTTTTCAGTGAACAGCAGCATGGCGGCTGCGGGCTCGGTTGCAACCGGTAGGCGGAGCGGAACGGCGCAAGCGGCGGCGAGGCACGGGCAGCGTGGTCGCAGCGCAGGCGGGCTCGGATTCAGGCGGAGCGGCGCAGGCAGCGGCTAGGTGTGGGACACAGGTGGGGTCGCGGCGCGCTCAGGCCAGCGCGGGAGTCGGTGACGGGTGCGGTCGGCGTGCGCAAGAGGCACGGCGGGCGGCGGTGTCGGCGTGCGGTTGAGCGCGAGCGGCAGGCGGGGCGCGTGCGGCTGGCGACAGGCCGGGTTGGAGTGGCGCGCGGGGCGGAGCCCGGGTGCAGTGCCGGGGCAGCGGATGGCGCAGGCGGTAGCTGCTCGGCGGTGCGGCACGCGACGCGCAGGCCAGGCGGGCGGTGCGGCGCGCGGGGGGCAGACCAGGTGGGCGGCGCGTGGGATCATGACCACAGCCCCCAACAGGGGCTGCGGGTTTTCAAAGGAGAGAAGCCCTCCCCCTTTTTTTGGTTCATATGGGGCTGTGGCCCCCACGCATTTGGGGTTGCAGCCTCAATTTTTTTTTTCTTCGTGGTTTGACTTCTTTTATCAAACCCTTTTTTTTTTTTGGTTCCATACGTGTGCAGAGAAAAATGGAGCCGTGGGGTGAGGCGGACGACGCGGTGGGCGGCATCTCCGATGCGCACGGGGTATGGGTCCAGCCCCCATGGGGCCTTGGCTCTTGGATCACGCGAACGTAGGCGATGGGCGACGTGGAACGGCGCAGGCGGTGCGGAGGCAATGTAGCTACAGCAGGGTCGAGGTTGGGCGCAACAGTGGCGAATGGCGCAGGCATCGACTGGGCAGAGGCGGCAGTTGGTGTCGGGTGATCGGGCTGGGCTGTGGTGGCCGGCTCGAGTTCCGACGAGTGCGTGCGGAGCGACGGGCTGACGTGGGGTGGCACGTCGGCGCAGAGGCGGCCGGTGGTGTCAGGCGATCGGGCCGGGCACGAGGCGAGCGAGCGCAGGAGGCGCAGCGGCGGCCTGCGGCTTCGGGCGCCTGGGCACGGAGGCCAGGCGACGCGAGGGCGGTGCGGAGGCCAGGCAGCGCGCGGGGCGCGAAGGCCAAGCGGGCACGGCCCTGGGTGCAGGCGTGGGATGCAACAGCGACGGCCAGGTGGTGCGGAGGCGGGCTCGGCCGGGGGCTGCGGTGTGTGGCCGGTGCTGCGGTCGAGCGCGGTGGCCGGTGCAGCAGTGACTTGTGGTGGCCAGGCTTGGCACGAGTGGTACGACAGCGACGGTGGCCGGAGGAGGGGCGCGGCCGGGGGCTGCGGTGTGCGGCCGGCGCGCGAGCCGGAGACGGGGCGCGGCCGGGGGCTGCAGGGTGCGGCCGGCGCGCAGGCTGGTGGCGCGGGAGGGAGCAGGCCGGAGGCGGGCTCGGCCGGGTTTTAGCATGAGAGAGGGGGTGCTGCGGCTTTTTGCTGTGGCCCCCCTCTCAGTTTCCCTTTTTGCAAACAGGGACTTTCTCTTTTTTTTTTTTTTTTTTTGCAGAGAAGGGGGTGCTGGCCTTTTTGAGGAAATTGTGGCTGTGGCCCGCCGTTTCCACGTGTTTACGAGGCTGTGGCCCTATTTCTTCTTCTTCTTCTTCTTCTTCTTTTTTTTTTTTGTTTTTTTGGTGGCTTGGCTGATGATCCCCTCTGGACTTGGCTCGCTTTTTCTTCTCGATCTTTGGACCCCCCTTTTTTTTTCAATTGTCTTGACTTTTCTTCCCAGATTTTGACTGCCTTTTTCTCTTCGGATTTAACCCCTTTTTTTTTTTTTTGACTTCTGGACTTGATCTGTCTTTTCTTCTGGAACTGATTGTGCATCTTGATTTGACTTGGACTTTTCGTTTCCTTGCAGGACTTGTCCCTTCGAGTGCTTTCTAAAGGCCGGCTGGATCATTGAGGAGGCCTATCGCGGGAGCAGAGCGACTAGCGAGGTTGCACCTGGGCAGGCTGAGTGAGGTGGACTGGATCTTCCTCTAGACGACCATGGGTCGCTGGAGGCCTATGGAGAGAGCTTTCCTGGTGGTGACATCAGCTTGAAGGACGTCGAGACGGGCGTTCTGGAGTTCGACGAGGAGCAAGACAAAGCCACTAGCGTTGACAAGGAGCAGCCTGCTTTGGTCGTCTTTTGCTTGCTGATCCTGACCTCGGTGACAGCTCCAACAATCTTTTTGGCTTCGTGGAGGTCACGAAGGATGCAGTCCTTGGCTCGGGGCCCTTTTTTTTTTTTTTTTGCCTTGACTTGATTTGTTTGTGTCCGTATGCCTGACTGATTCGTGCTTTCCTTCATTTCTTTCTTCAGGTCACGGCGTTATGAGAGTTTTCCGAGTTCTGGCTGGATCATGGATGCGGTCTCCCACGGGAGTATGCATCTTCGTTTCCCTTTTGCGCAAGTCTTCTGCCACCGTTACGAGAGCTTTTCGACTTCTGGATGGATCATCGATGCGGTCTCCCATGGGAGTACGCATCTTCGTTCTCCTTTTGCATGGGTCTTCTACCGCCGTACGAGAGCTTTACGTTGTCTGGATGGATCATCGATGCGGTCTCCCATGGGAGTACGCATATTCGTTCTCCTTTTGCGCGGGTCTTCTACTGCCGTACTTCGAAGCAGGAAGTGTGTGTCGAAGTTGGACGAGCTTATTATCACCGATGAGGGATCTTCACGGCAGATCGTTCGACCGAGTCCGGAGTTGCCATTCAGGAGTCAGTTCCCACGGATGTTTTGGCCGCAGCTTCTTTGTCAGTTCCTGTGGCGTCTTTGACAGCCGTCACGGAGACGGTTCAGGAGGCGGTTCCCGTGCTTGGGTCTTCAGGACAGGATCGCGCTTTGTCTCAGCACTCAGAGGCTTGCCAGCAAAAGTATAGATCGCAGAGCCTTCTTTCTAAGCTTCTTTTGGAGAGTTGTGCTGGAAGTTTATCCAGGCGACGCTCGCACCCTTCCAGGAGGAGGGTCTTGATGCTTTGAGTAACTGGTGGGTTTCCTGGTGGATGGCTCATTGTTTGAGGAGCATATGAGCACCCTTTTGGCGGATAGCTAGGCTCATTGCTCGCAACGGGCTTCACTAGAGGAGGACGTTTCCTTGGCGTTGGCAAAGGCCGAGGAAGAGGAACGTCGACTGGAGGGGCTTCACACGTTTGCTACTGCAGACTTGGTTCGGGTGCAGAAGAAGGTGGAGATTACTCGCGCGTTACTTCAGAAGCTGGAGTCCCTCCTTGCAAGGCAGCGTGCAAAGCTGGCGACGCGTTGAGCTGGTAGGGCGATCGAGAAGGCTTCCGTAGCGAACCTTGCGAAGCAGTGTGCAGAGCTAGCGACGCGTCGGAAGCTGATGGCTTCTCTACCCCTGGAGTTGCAGCGCGTGTAAGCTGCGGGAGAGCGAGCCGCTTCGGAGCCTCTAGGACTTTGACTTGCTACTCATGCGTTGCGTCAGAAGCTGGAGTCCCGTTTAGAGAAAGCTCGAGCAACCAAGAAGACTTTTGCAATGGAGCTTGCAAAGCAGCGGGAGGAGCTTACAAATCGCCGAGAGCTGGTGGTTTCTTGCCTTTCGAAGTTGCACTGCGTGGGTGCCTCGAGAGATGAGCTGTGGCAGCACCGGGAGCTGGTGGCTTAACGGAGGCTGACGGCTTCTCGATCCCCGGAGTGGAACTTGCATCTTTTCTGGGCTCATTTTCTGGAATGGTGGTTTGGTTTTTTTTTTTTTTTTTGTTTGGACTGAACCTTTATAGGCTGCCTACGTACCCTACTGAGAGGGATCAAGTCACACGTAGTTCCTTTTTTTTTTTGGGGCAAGGGGGGTAACCTTGCGCTAGGCAAAGTTCCTCTTGAGGGACTTGCCGCTGGTAGGCAGAGTCGCTGCTGGTTCGCAGTTGTCATCCGCCTTCTTCGCTTCAATGTAGTTAGAAGTAAAGATCCTCTTGACTGGAGTTTTGATGATTGCTGGAGTTTGACTGGATCCGATGCCTCGACGATTTGGAAGAATTTGTTCGCCAATTTTGCGGAGGCGTGCTTGAGTCTTTGTCAGGTGATGTGGTATTGCAGCTGAGGGTAGTGAACCCATATGCACCGTGCTTTCTTTGTTGCAGCTGGATTTGAACATCAGCTCGGTGGAGTTTTGCCCCCGAGTGTTTCCTAGCTTGATTGCGAGTTGCTCGGAGCTGGTGTACTCGGAAGACTCGGTTGAGCTCGAGACATGCAACAGACCATGTAACGGTAGTGCCATCTCTTGCAAAGTGATGAAGTTGGCCTTGGAGAATCGTGACGATAGTTCCTTTGCTGGAGTGGAAGGCGATCGTCCTGGCTTGCGAAGCCATTGAGGCGCGAGCCACAGGACTGTCGCATCTTGAGCAGGCAACGGAACGTGTGGCGTTGAGCTTGATTTGGAGTTGATATGGATTTTTCGTCTTGATGCTGGCGCTCCTTTAACTTTGTGCACCGTCTGGCTGGAGAATGTCGCTAGTTTTGCAAGTGGAGAGGTTTTGTCTCTCGCATCTGCTTTGACTTTCTGGGCTTGAGCTTTTGCTGGAGGAACTTCTGCAATGGGGTCTTTGACCTGGTGGAACTCGACGTCAGCAAGGTGTGATTCAGCCTCGTTGCAGTGCTTGCCGTAGGCGACGATGGTTCTCCCCATGCTTTCGATGTTGGTGCCACTTCCTTCATTGAGCACTTGGTGAACTTCCCTCATGCAACTGGAGACCTTGAGGTTTTGATCAACTTCAAGGAAGCGGCTGGGGAAAAACTCCTGGAGTGTCGCCAGCTCTGGGCAAGTTTGCTGGAGAAGATTTTTCGGACTTGCTGGAGGTACTTTGGACGTCTTTCTTTCTGGGAGTTTTCTTGTTGTCCGATCTTGCTCGTGGTTGGCCAGACATGCTATCCTGTAGCTTGACTGTCGTGGCCTTCTCCTTCGAGGCGTCATAGCCCATGCGTTTTTATCAAGAAGATCTTCCTCGCCAGGGTGAAGAATTGGTGCTGTAACCAAAGGCTCTTCTTCGATCGGAAGGACTTGCTCTTTTAATGGTTCTACCATCTCATCTTCTGATCCCCAGTCGGTTGGCTTGATTTCTTTGATTGGGATCGAAGGAGGCTTGGAGTAAAAGACGTAGAAGTCAAACTTACCTGTCGGCTGGCCTAGCAGACTGACTTCAGGGTCTCTTTGTTCGTCTCTTGCTTTGAGCACATACTGGGATGTAGCTTTGTTTGGAAGAGGGAGTGTTTGCGCGAGAGGCGGTTGCCCCCAAGGCAGTGAGGATTTGGCCCTGGGCACTGCAGGAGCATACCGTCGTCGTCTTCTTGGAGCTGGTTTCGCCATCGATCTTTGACAGACGATGCGCAGCCTTGCTGAAGTGCGTTGTGGAGCAGTCAGTGCTAGCGGGAAGGAATCGAAGGTGATTGACGTCATATTTGACTCGACGATATCACCAGAGTCGATCTCGATCATCCCTTGTTTGGCGAGTGCCATGATCTTATCTTTGAAGACAAAGCACGTCTCGATGGGATGACTGACCATCCGGTGGTACTTGCAGAAGAGCGGATCGTTGACTCGATGTGCTTGTTTCGGCCTTCTTGGTGGCGGAAGCTCGATCATCTTTTCTTGCATCAACTGATCGAACATGGAGGAAACTTCCGAGTCTGGAAAGGGATACTCCTTAGCTTCAAGCTCCTCGAGAGTCATCCTTGGTGGCCGTTGAGGCTGAGGAGGTGGTATGGCGGCCCCTTTGCCTTTGTCCGGCTTGCCACCAATCTTGAGTGATTTGGAAGTCGAAGCAAGGTCGGTGACGTTGACTTGCTTTGATGTTGCCGGTTCGTCCTCCTTTTCCACCTTCAGGAAGTCTTTGGCCTTTGAGTCCCCGCGATTTGCTAAGCTGAGCTCCATGTCGTGAGCTCGAGTTGCCAGTTCTTTGAATGACCGAGGCTTGATCCCTTTGAGGATGTAGAGCAAGCCCCAGTGTATACCTTGGGTGCATAACTCGATGGCCGAGTCTTCAGACAAGCGATCTCGCGAGTTTAACGCAAGGTTTCTCCAACGATCGATGTAGTCGATCACCGGCTCATCCTTCCTTTGCTTGGTAGCAGTAAGCTCGGTCATATTGACGATGCGCCGAGTGCTGTAGAAGCGGTTGAGAAACTCCCTCTCCATTTGGTCCCAGCTGTCAATGGATCCTGGAGGAAGATCAACATACCAGTCGAAAGCATTACCTTTGAGGGTGCGAACGAACTGCTTCACCATCTCGTCGTCGTATGTGCCGGCGTTGTTGCAAGTTTCGACAAAGTGAGCAATGTGTTGCCTTGGATTGCCCTTCCCGTCGAAGTACTGGAATTTTGGCGACTGGAACCCGGTGGGGAAGCGCAGCTGTTGGATCCTTGTGGTGTAAGGCTTTGAGTATGCCGCCGTGATCGGAGGAAGGCTGCCGCCGTGGGAACGCATCATGTCAGCCACTAGTGCTTGTATTTGCTGGGCATTCATCGTTGCTGCCATTGAAGGTTGCACGGTCACCGAGACCGGCACGGGAGCCGAGGAAAGTGCAGGAGTAGTTGCTAGTGTTGCCGGGCCAACTTCTGCAAGAGCAGGAGTTGGAGACGGGGCTGGAGCAGCTACTAGAAAAGCAGGAGGTTGACCGAATGTTGCGACATCCCTGACACTCAGCCTTTGAAGCAAGGTATTGATGTGACGATCTTTCTCTTCCATTAGTCGGGTGAGCTGAGCCATGTGTTCACCCATTTGCATGACTTGGAGTTGGAGAGCGGACGGAGGATGATGTCGCAGGACGTCTTGATGTTGCACGCCCGCACCCTCGCCATCGTCGTCGGAGACGTAGTTACGCTGACTTGCTTCTGCTTGATGACGGATGTTTGCCCCCGGCAAAGGAGGTGCAAAGTCCGCTGGAGAACCCGAACGGGTTCGGGGTTGGGGCTGGTCCTCCCCAAATTTCTGGACAGATGTTCCAGGATTGAGGCTTGTTTCTTCATGCACCAAGGCCTCATTGGCGCCTTGGCGGGCATCTTCGGCAGCAGTTTCTAGCGTGAAGAAGTCCGCAAGAGTTTGAGTACGCCGAGTGTAGATGCGTACTACCGGGGGAATGACATCCTCCGGGTTTTCTGGATCACCGTATTGGAGTAGTGGAGACTCGGCGATAGATGAGAGGCTTATTGGAGCAAACGTATCATCATTCGTTCCGTCCATGACGAACTTGAAGCAACTCCTTCAAACGTACGGATGAAAGGAGAGGAGGTCCCACCGGGCGTGCCAGAAATCTGTGAGCACGGAAAAAGATTCGGGTCGTCTTTATTGCGGGTCACACGAGATTACAAATTTTTGATCAGGAGATTGTGGGAGAGATCCTCTGGGGGGTCCCTTTGATCCGCGTCTCCACGTGGTATTCGTGCGAGAGCTCTGAAGGGGTTGCCCAGGACAGAGGTCTTTACAGGGTGAGGGTTTTTGAGAGGCTAAGGAGTTTCCGCCGTTGATTTTGTCCCGTCCGTGCTTCGCGCTTTCTCGGCTAGGGAGGCTTTGGGCTTCGTTCCTCGGTCTTCGTGTCTTCCTCGATCCTTGCTCGACCTCGGCGTCCTTGATCGTCGGTTCGCGGCGTCGATCGTGTTTTTGGCGTCAGCTTTGGCTTTAGCTTTCGGCTTTGGCGTAGCTTTGGCGTGGCTCTGGCTTTTGCTTTGCTTTGGCGCTTGCGCTTGAACGTAGACGGGTAGAGACTTGCGATGCTTTAGTTCTTCCGGACTTCGCGTCGTATTGGCTAGAACGTGTGGTGCTTTGCTCGTGACCGTCGTAGTTGCTTGGCTTTGGCACGTGCGTTGCTTTAGCGCGGGCTTTACCGGTGCGTTTGCTTTGGCTTCTTGCGTTGGCTTTGACTTTAGCTTTGACTCGATCTTCTTCTCGAACGGCGATGGCTACTTCTTCAAGGCTTCTTTATTCTTCCGGCTTCCTCGACGGTTGTGACGTTGGCTGGTTTCTTCTCCGGGCGTATTTGGCTTGATCGGAGTTGAAGGCTTCTTGTGGAGATGGTGGGTGTAAAACCGATCTCTATGCGACGGTTGTAGCGTCGGCTTTTGTTGATGAAGATGGCGGGGGTAGCACCGATCTCCGCACGACGGTTATAGCGTCGGCTTTTGTTGATGAAGATGGCGGGGGTAGCACCGATCTCCGCACGACGGTTGTAGCGTCGGCTTTTGTTGATGAAGATGGCGGGGGTAGCACCGATCTCCGCACGATGGTTGTAGCGTCGGCTTTGTTGGTGAAGACGGCGGGGGTAGCACCGATCTCCGCACGACAGTTGTAGCGTCGGCTTTTGTTGGTGAAGACGGCGGGGGTAGCACCGATCTCCGCACGACGGTTGTAGCGTCGGTTTTTGTTGACGAAGACGGCAGGGGTAGCACCGGCTTCAGGCCTTCTTCTCCAAGCTTTCTTCTTCGTGCGAGGAGTCGACGCCTTTGTTGAAGACGACGGGTGTTGTCGGCTTCGATCTTCTTCTCCGGCCTTTGCTTCTGGCGTCTTCGGAGCTGATGAAGATCGTTGGAGAAGTCGGGATGACGACGACTCCGGGTCTTCTTCTCCAAGCTTTCTTCTTCGTGCGAGGAGTCGAAGCTTTGATCTTCGAGTGCAAGGTCTTCACGTTGATGAGGACTTGAAGGGCCAAGGATTCCCGTAGGACGTGCTTGCCGTGCCTCGTGAAGCCTTCGGTCTTCGAGCGTTGGAGCTTCTCTTGCGAAGTCCTTTCGTCTTCAACTTTTTCGACCTCTTGTGCCTTCCCCCACCCCCTCTATTTATAGGCAAAGGGGAGCGGTTGGGGGAGATAAATCTGAAATCTTTTTGTTTCATCCCATATCTCCCCCCATAACCATCAAGATATTGTTCCTTTATTCAAGGAAACAAACCCGATCCCCTCCTTTTTAGTTGGGGTGGTTATGGGCTAGATGTGACTCGATCTTTAAAGATCGAGTTGTTATTTTTGTTTCACTTTCGGATCGGATGGCGACACAACGTCATCTTGTCCGTTGGATCGAGGGATCGTCGCGGATCTACGGCTGCGTAGACGTCCACGCCACCTCCCCCCGCGTCGAGGCGGTTTTGATCTTTTTTCTTTTCTTTTCTTTTCTTTTTCTTTTCTTTTTTCTTCTTTTTTTTCTTTCTCTTTTTCCCTTTCTTTTAGGGCCGGCCCCACCTCTCCATGACGAGGGGGGCACGGTTTTCAAGAGGGGGGGCCGGTGGGCCCCCTTTTTGGGTTCGGGTAACGGGTCCAGTGGGATCCGTTTGCTTTGAGTCGGGCCATTGCACACGAATTGAGTTCGCATGCGGGCCGAGTTTCGCATGCGGGCCGTTGTGTGCGGGCCTGGTTTCGCCTGCGGGCCGTTGTGTGTGGGCCAGGTTTCGCATGCGGGCCGTTGTGTATGGGCCAAATTTTCGCATGTGGGCTGTTGTGTATGGGCCGAGTTGCGCATGTGGGCCGTTGTGTGTGGGCCAAGTTTCGCATGCGGGCCGTCGTGTGCGGGCCTGGTTTCGCATGCAGGCCGTTGTGTGCGGGCCAAGTTTCGCATGCGGGCCGAGTTCGCATACGGGCCGTTGTGTGTGGGCCGAGTTTCGCATGCAGGCCGTTGTGTGCGGGCCTGGTTTCGCATGCGGGCCGTTGTGTGCGGGCCAAGTTTCGCATGCGGGCCATTGTGTGCGGGCCGGGTTTCGCATGCGGAGGGTGTTAAGCCCTTTGATATATCTTGTTAACTCTCTCTCTAAAACCTCGAGCTTTTAGATGAGTTGGTTAGATAAATCTAATAGTGGAATCCATTTTATATCAAACAACACCACTTGAAACTATCACACACAAAAGAATATGAGATGATGAACATGACATCAGCAACACAAGAATTGCTCATCTACCTTTCGAGAAATTGGGGAAAAAAAGAAAAGAAAGAAAAAAAACCTCACAATCTTTTTTATTTTTGAAAATAGATATTTTAATACTTAGATTGTTACATAGATTGACTGCATCCATTGCTAAGGAAGCAAGACAATCATCCCTTACTCTCTAGTTGCAGGAGCTGAGGCTTTGATTATAAGCTTGAAGAGCTGATCAGGATTCGAGAAGAAAGGACTATGATCTGTCTCCATGCATAGCACCTCGCTCGGCGGCCACCTCCTGATCATGGCCTCCTGCTGCGCCGGCTTCAGCATATTGTCGTGCATAGTCTTTATATAGACTCGTCTCACTCGGTTCGACTTCTCGTCCTCTTCAAATTTTGCGCTCTGTAGCGCGAGAGCCGGCCATGGGCGCAGAAGCATTGAAGCCAGTGTCGAATCCTAAGCCAAAACAAAAAAAACAAAATCAGAGTTTAAGAATGTCAAAAAGATTATATATTGGTATTTACATAAATTTGCTATTTTATTTTAAAAAGACTGACCTCTATAGGGCTCAGCTGATAGAAAAGTTGGCGTTGAAATTCCTTTCGTAGAACACCACTTGTTGGGGGATTCTCAGTCCCTGAACCATAATTAAGCTCATAGACATCACCGAGGTCTGATACATTTGGAACCCCCTGCTTGAAATAAAGAAGAAGTTAGTTGCAGTGAATCGGGAAAAATAATGTCGGGGAAGGTTAAAAGTAGGGGTTATTAGTCTAAGACCCAGCCCAACATTAGGAAAAACCCATTGAAACATTTCATTTGAGCTCCAGCCCCTCTAATCAACAAAACTTTGGTAAAAACCATTCCCTAGATTTTTAATCCCAATACCACCCTCAGTCTCTCCTCACTCGATCAAGCATGATGCAGGCGGCGGGGGTGGGGGCGCATGCGGCGGAGGTTGAGGCAAAGGCCAAGGTGGAGGCGGAGACGGTCGTGAGCAGCAGCGGTGACGGAGGCGAAGGTGGCAACGGGGCGTTCGGGTTAGGTCCGGCAGTCCGGCCAGTAGATCTAGGGTTCATCATATGGCATGTATATCTCTGTTCGGTTAGGTCTGGAGGTGGTGGCGGGATGTACGGATAGGTCCAATGGTCGTGGCGGTGGTGGGGGCTTCGGTTAGATCCGGCGACAGCGGGGGGGTGGGGCGGGGGGTTTGGTTAGGTCCAGCGGTGGCGGGGGTGGGGGTGGGATTCGATTTTGTCCGGCAGTGGAGGGAGGGGGATGACATTCACTTCTAAATTAAAAATAAAATGAGGGGCATTATCGTCCATAAGGGCTTACGCTCAGGACAACTGCTCAAAATGATGTCTTAAAATGGCTTCTCAAACATTATCACTTAAAAGTACTCGAACTTATTTTATCTTTGTTCTTATCATATCGACATGAAATTTGACAAAGACCTTGTATATGTATGAACCGATTTGAAAATCCTGTTATAAGTGTAGCAAGAAAATATGAGCAATGCTACTCAGCCCCAAGGTTTTTCCAATTCTACTTAGCCCGATTGATGTGGCAGCGTGCAACTGGGGGTGTAAAAGACTTAAATATTGCTAGTGGGTTTTAGCCATCAGTTGCACTCTGCCATGTCGATCGGGCCGGCGAAATGGAAAAAATCTTCCGGCTGAGTCGCATTTCTCAAGAAAATATGGATAGTTTTCAAAGTGGCACGTGTTGGGGTAAGATAAACTTCTTGGTTGAAAAACTTTGAGGGGTGGAGAGAGAGAGAGAGAGAGATATTGACGGAGGTTCCAATTATATGTGTGTGTGTGCACGTGCGCACGTGCTAGACCTTAAGATTGATTTCACTGAGGAGATTTAACACCCGACTAAAGGAAGGGAGAGTCCATCAGCACAGTTGTGTTATGAGTTGGGCTAAGTCTCAATCACAAAATGTACATTTATATGTGAATAAGAGCAATATAATGACTGCTTTTGGTAAAATCATTTTTTCTGCAGTTAGGGGTGTAAAAAAAGCCCACCGATTCAAATCCGGCCCGAAAGTCAACGGCCCGAGCCCAATTAGGCCCGGCCTGAAAAATGTATGGACCGGGCTCATGCTGCCACCTTGATCCCGAAACCTAACCCGGCCCGGCCCAAAAGAGACCCATTAGCCCAGCTCAAAAGCTCGATCCAAATACTATAGCTTTGGTTTATATAAAAATAAAATGTACATGTTGTTTGTTAAAAATAACTAATGCAGTGGTTTGACTGTGCTTTAAACTCTGTAAGATCTTGAGTTCGAACCCACAAAAAGAAAAAATTAAAAACATACCGATTTTAGCCTAAATCTAACCCGACCCAAAATTCTTAATATATCTATACACGGGCTGGACCTGGGCTCATACCCTTGGCCCAGCCCGACGGCCCTTTCTGGGATTAGGATCTCTAGGCCCGACCCGGCCCGGCCTGTTTTACACCCCTATGTGCAGTACAACACGATCATAAGAAATGTCAATAGATCATTTGTGGGGGTGGGGGTGTTCAAAACTTGGGGTCAAATCTGAAATGTAAAAAAATTAATTGGATTGAGTCTACCTGGATGCTCGGACAAGTTGTACCTATATACATAGGAGGTGTATAATTAGAATATACATCACCAAAATAGTATATGGCAATCAGATACTATAAGATTTTCATCAAAGAACGTTATAAAAAATAATTAAATATTAAATAGAAATATGTTTAATCTTGTGACATCATCCAGAGTGATCCAAAAGACGACCTTATGAAGGGAGGAGAGCACAACGGGCATATGAAGACAACGCCCCGCTCTCCTAGCCGATGTGGGACTAGTCTCGGTGGAGCCCCCCCCCCCCCCCCCCCCCCCCTCGTGCGGCTATGGTACCATTTGGCAACACCCAAAGTGCTCCAAAAGACCAACCTTATGAGGAAAAGAGAGCACAATATGAAGACAAGGAACCCCAGTCCCCTAGCTGATGTGGGAGTATTTCCTGTGGAGCATCTCAACAAAACTATATTATCCCTTCCTATCAAATAGGACTATACTGCTTGCAAGTTTAATGATTTTGTTATTGTTTTTCATATATTGCATCGATTAAACATATGTAGATCTTTCTCTCTTTATGTTATTTTATATATTTTGTTTTTTTATTCCATGTAACTCAACCTTATAACTCTAAAGATGTCATTAGTCATGATATTGAAAGTCAAAACATACCATCGTCATAACATTCATATTGTTAATAGAGAAGCAACTGAAATTATTAAATTGACCGTAGTTATACAAAAATTAGTGCCTAATCCCAAAATTCATCTTCAGCTGATATAATTATTAATTGTATGACTGAAATTGAAAAAATCGACGAATCATGAAATAAAGATTTACATCTTGGATGTCTTCTTCGCAACGAAACCCTGACCGAAGCATCGTTGCCGCGATGAAGATGGCAACTGATATCTTCTCCCCGAATTCATACATGGCATGAATCAAGCTCAACCCGCCAGCACTGTGCCCTACCAAAACTACCTGAAAACATCAACAAGTTTCATTAAAAACATATAATTTAAATAAGAAATCAATCCAATCATGATTTACGAAAGATATAATGCATGCGGTGATCTAACATAGGGACGGATCCATAAATCGAATCTTCGGGAGGCGAATGTTAGAAAAATCTTTTTGGGGGGGTTTCTTAAATTTTGTTAAAACTTCAGAGAAAGCAAACTTATATAATTTTAAAATAATCCTACCTAATACTATTATAATAAAGGATTCTCTTTTGAATCTACCCCCCCCCCCCCCCCCCAAGTCTAGATCCATCAAAGAAATCAATCAAAGTCTTCTTCTCTTTCTTTTAGTGTTTCATAAAAAAAAAAAAAAAAAAAAGTTGAAGTGATTATTGACATACAGGTACTCCAAACTTCTTCTAATGCAGAAACAGACCAACAGTGGGCCACAAGTATCGGGCTTGGATCAGTTCTGCCGTCACACTCACGTCTTCTTCACCTTTTGAGTTAAACGGAAACAACGGTTCTTGGAAATTTTTACCTTCTCGCTCGCCGGCAAGGCCGACATGAGATCGGAGAGCGGCTTATCGTAGTCCTGGATGGAGAGGATGGTGTTGGGGTCGGAGCGGTCGACTCCGGCGCCGGCGAGGTCGAGGCACGAGACCTTGTGGCCGGAGCTCTCGAGGAGATGGCGGAGTTTGAACCAGCACCAGGCTCCGTGCCCGGCGCCATGCACGAGGACGAAGTGCTGCGGTGGGAGCGTCTGGGTGGCGTCCACCTCTTCCTCCATTCGGACTCTCTCCCTCCTCTCTCTCTCTCTCTGTGCTTCCGCCCTTCCACACCCCCCCCACCCCCCCCCCCCCATTCTCTCTCTCTTATAGCTTCAAGCTTTCAAGTCAACTACTCGGTGCCAGCGTTGGGTTTAATTTGTTCTAATTTTTTTTCTCCCTCTTCAGTTTTTTGACGTATACCTCATTTCATATGGGTCCTTCATATTCCTTTTTTTTTACAATTTGGACCCCAAACTATGCTTTGTCTATATTTAGCCTACTTTGTTAGCTTTTTATCCCAAAAATACCCTTATAATTTTTCAGTAATACTCAAATTTATTTAAAATATTTAGATGTTATAAGCCTAAGACCCCTCCAACGAACCCTACTTTAGAAAAAAAATCCGATCAAACGTTTCATTTAAGCTCCAGCCCCTCTAAGCAACCCAACTTTAAAAAAAACCCTTCCCCAACTTTTTAATCCTGAGACCACCCTCACCTGCCCTCTTCCCTCGTCAGGTCCGACAGCGGGGGCGGCGCGAGCAGCGGCAGGTGCAAGCGGCGGAAGCGAAAGCAGTAGTGGCAGTGGGCGAGAGCAATAGAGGCGAAGGCGGCAGCAGCAGCGGCAGGGATTCTGTTAGGTCTAGGGTTTGGGATTTCTAGGTCTAGGGTTTATCCCATGGCATATAGATTAGGTGGTGGTGGGGGGGGGGGGGGGGTTCTGCGGTCGCGGGGGAGGGGGGCTGGGGTTCGGTTAGATCCAGCGTTACGGCGGCGGTGGGGGGTTCGGTTAGGTCAGAAGCTGGCGGGAGAGAGAGGGGGGGGGGGAGGAGGGGGGGGGGGGATGGCATTCACTTCTATATTAGAAGTGAAGCACGGATATTTTCATCCACGAGGACTAGAGCTCAAGTGAAAAGGAGGTCGGGACTGCTGCTAAAAAATGATCTTTAAGAAGGGCTTCTCACCAACTAGGGGTGTGCAGGATCCAAACCAAACGAGCAAACCGAACAAACAAAATCAAACCGACCAATTTTGATCATTTTTGAAACACTCAACGGATCGGATTGAATTTGGTTCTTTAAAAACTAACATGATTGGATCGATTAACAAATTTGTAAATTTAAAACCAACCTAAACCGAACCAAACTGACATATGTATATACATATAATATTTTCTTAAATATACCATATGTCCTTTTATATCCGTGTTACCAACAACCTTTGCAATATTATAGGATGACTTAAAATCATTTAAAAATTATTATTTATGCCTAATGATTTGACAACAATTATTATTTTTTAAGTCGAATCTATATCTTAATAGGAGGGGGGGGGGGGGGGTTTGTGGAATCCCAATAAGTATATAAGCCAAAGCCTAAACCAACCATCCAATCCAATCCAAACCGACTTTAATTGGATTGGACTTCAATCTCGGTTCGATTTGGATCAGATTGAAAATCTTCAAAACCGATTAAGGTTGGATCAGTTTTGGTTTTGCCTAAATAGGCTGGTTTCGAACCAATGCACACCCCTATCACCAACTGCCCCAAATATTTAACCTCTACTTCCTTTGACAATGGTATTTTTGGAATAAAAGTTGGAGCGGGGCCAGGGGGCTAAATGCAGACGGAGCAAAGTTTAGGGTCCAAGTTATCAAAAAAGAAAATTTGAGGGACCAATATGAAATGGGGTGTATTTATACCATATGCCCTTTTCATCACAAGGAATCTCTTACAAGTCGGGGGTGAGCACAACAGGACATCCATACTAGTTGGGCCGACTGCCTGGTGATCCCTGCCGCGTGCCTGCCACCTTCGTGGGGCTCACATTGCTGGCCACGACGGGGACGACCCTCCAGCTGATCAAACCCTTTGTTTTTTTTAGGGAAATTTTATTCATACCCCATAAATCTGTAATTAGCCCCCATTACCAACAAACTTGAACACACCCCATTTTTTATTTTTCATACCCCATTCCTATCCCAAAAATACCCTTCCCTCTTACACCCCACCTTCAATACACCCCAGTTAAATGACCGGCCCCAACTTGATTATACCCCAATCAAACACATACCCCCTTAAATATACCCCAATTATATGCACTCTTGAATACACCCCACTCTTAAATTAACCCCATGCAGTTGGCTGGTACTTGAAGGCACAAGCAGAGCTGCAACTTGGGCGAACCAACCTTAACCCAACTCGAGTCCAACCCGAACCCAACCCGAATTTGGACGGGCTAATCCGAGCCCAACCCGAATTATTTCTCCTCGACCCGGTAGGACCCGACACGAAGTTAGCGGGTTTGGGTCAGGACTAAATGGGTTCGGGTCGTAAACGGGTCGACACGATAGACTCATTTAATAAACGGGTTGGGTCCGGATTTAGGGTCTGGACACGGTAGACCTGTGAAGTCCCGTTTAGTATTCAATGGGTCGTGTCGGGTCGGGTCGGGTCTACCAGCAATCTGATACTATAATATATAATACCAGTGGGTCTTTCGGGTCAGGTTGGGTCGAGTCGGATTGGGTCGGATCGGGTCAACTGAATAGATCCGGGTGGTAAACGGGTCTTATCGGGTCTACCCGTTTATTAGCGAATCGGATACGGGTTTAGGATCTAGACACGATTAGTTAAACGGGTCGGATCCGGGTCTAGGGGTTTTGGACACGACACGAAACTAGACACGACACGAACCCGACCAATTGCCACCCCTAGCTGCAACTTGGGGGGGCCAACCCGAACCTAACCCGACTTTGGACGGGTTAACCCGAACCCACACCCCGCACAACCCAGCCAACCCGACGGGTTGGGCTTGGGCTAAGTTCAAACAATCCTTGGGTTGGGTTGGGTTGGGTTGGGGGTACAAAAGACGTTGAGTAGCGGCTTTGGGGTTTGGGGTAAAAAAAAAAAGGGCATTGTTGGTATTAGAGGATTGTTGAGTAAGTTATTGAGAAACGATAGGGATACGGGGGCTAATTACAGATTTTTGGGGTATGAATAAAATTTCCCTTTTTTTAGGGTTATTTTGACTTTACCCTTATATTTTCATTGATTAGACTTTACCCCCCAAAACTAACTTTTCCGTCAGCTCAACCCCCAAAAGTTTATTTCTTTTCCGTCAGCTCACCTTTCTCTTAGATGGTGAAATGACGGAACAGTTTGTTTTGGAGGGTAAAGTCTAATTAATGAATAATAGGGGGTAAAGTCTAATTCAAGGTAAATTATGGGGGGCAAAGTCAAAATAACCATTTTTTATTATTATGATGGCATGTATGCACGGGTTTGCGACGAATATCATCGGCCAGCGGATCCGATAACAAGGAAACCATTTATTTGCTCATTGATTATCGGATCTTCATGCGGAGACACGACGATCGATCTGAGAACCAATGAACAATGCATTCAAGAATCGTTATGAGGATAAAAAAACATAGATCTCCGAACAGATCCGATCATCGTGGGCTCTATCGTCGGAATTGATGGAGATGGAATCGAACATATATGTCATCATGTGAGCGGATGCCGTGCATGTGAGAGAGATAGTGTGCGCGAGAGGAGATGCCGAGGTGTGATCCTTCCACTCCTTACCCTAGTTCTTTGCTCGGATACTCAGAGTTGATGGGACGACTCAAACAGAGAGAATGATGGCTACGGTTGGAGCGGGAAACCATGTACAAGTATTTATAGAACCGAGCTCCTACTTAACCCTTCGTAGAAATTAGGGTTAATCGGCTCAACCAACTTGTGATCATTATATACACATATAAACCCATCCCACACTCTAACCGAATCGCACCCTTTAGCGGAGGTGCAACTTGAGACGATCAGACGCAGCCAAAATATTATCACATCAGATCGGGTCTACAATAATAGTCAAGCCTTCAAGACAGTGCACATAATCTATTTGACTCATGTAGGCCCACTAAAAAAAGAAAAAGTCTAATAGCTACGTATTTTCCTTGTCGAGCTGATTATCCGCTCTAGGCAGAACTATGAGCGATTAGAGGGCCTGTGGAAGAATTAGTGAGGATAGTGTACGAAAGATGGTTATCCTGATGGATGCTACTCGGGCCAGAGATCTCTTGGTGCTTGGAAGATGGGCTACAACAGACATATGGCCTAGAACCAACTACATGAGGTGACAGTGTAATGGGTGTCTAATAGTGCAGCCCACTGGCTGGCACAGGAAGCCGGAAAGACTAGGGTTGAAGGAGTATGACGACTTACGGCTCATGTTGTAATGATCCACCAATCCGATGTACAAAAAACAAAAATAAAATGATTTTTCATAGAAAGTGGGGCATGCTTATCAATTTTGGGATGTGAATAAAGTTTCCCATAATTAAAGTAGAAGAGGAAGGCCACACCCTTAGATTTTATATCAGGCCTGCACTAATACTCTATATAACCAAAACTTGAAAACCGTTTTAGTACGTTCAATGTTCCTTCCATGAATGAAACGACACCTTTGCTACCAGACAGCCAGCAATAAGTACAAAACTATTTGTTTTTGCCAGACGGCAATAAGCAAAGATCATTAGAAAAGAGGTCGAATCTTCTAGGGTTCAGGGACCTAAAGTTAAAAATGGTAATCAACCGATGCACGCCATGTGGCACTAACAGCATCATAGCCGTCGTTATCACGAAGTGTAATTCTTGGTGGAACCTAGGGATGAACCGTGAACCGACCCAACCCGATCTAAATGGATCGGGTTGGTTCAAGTATTTTGACTGAATGGGTTGATTCGGCTCTATATTTTGTGGACCAGACTAAATACGAGTCAGTTCTGAGTTGGGACTTGGGTAGACCCGACCCGACCCGAGAACCGAACTCGTATATATATATTAGGCCACACATATATATATATATATATATATATATATATATATATATATATATATATATATATATATATATATATATATATATATATATATATATATATATATATATATATATATGTCACGGGTTTGAATTTTTGGGCTACATCACACTAGCACCCAAGTAACTTTGAACCAACTACCAAGAGATAAAGCCTTAAGTCCATCGTGTACCTCCAGCTTGCTAGTAAATAGCCAATGACCATATTTTTTTATACCAACTACCAACCCGAGAACCGACCCGAAACAACCCGACCTTAGTGTGGGTTGGGTTGGTTCGGGTCTATACCCAAGTCGGGTTGGTTCGGGCTTCAATATAGTAGAACCAAACTAGTTTGGTTTGGTTCTGGGTTGGCTCAAACCCGAACCAACCTGCCCCGACTTGCACCCCTAGTGGAACCCGATGGGCATACACGACAGGTGAATCGTACTCACCCCGTTGACTGTGATGACGTTAGTGCCATGTGGCATGCATTGGCATGCTATTTTTGCTTGTCCTAACTGGAGATGAGAGCTTTGTTTGTTGGATTTCATTGATGGAATGATCCCATTCATCCTCTAAGCCTGCGGGGTGGCAATAGACTCCAAAACCCGAAAACCTATCCCAATCTGACCCGAAACACCTGGTACAGGTATAGATTTTATATCTAAAACATGATTTGGATATGATATGGGTATAGAAACTCTACCCGATTAACTTTTAGATATGGATATTGATTCCTCAATACCCATACCGAAATCCGATTGCCCCACTAACGTGTGTAAACAAGATACAGTTTGATTCTAAACCATTGTCAATTTGTCATATACCTAAAATCCAACCGAACTCATATTAAAACTCATATCCCTACCCTAACTTACTCTATTAAAACCATTGTAATAAGAAACCAATAGAGCTTCTTTTAACATTGCATTGTGATGCCTTGATATTTTTTTCTTGGCTAATTAGGCATAGGTCCTTAACTATTTTGCAATTTAGCCGCAGGGCAACATATTTTGCTATATTAGCTAAGGTCCCTACAAGTATACATTCGTCTCCAAAAAGAGTATATATTCGCTTTCAGAAACAGTATACATTCGTTTCAGAAAGAGTATATAATCGTCTTTAGAAAGTGCATATATTCGTCTGGAGGGACTTGAGCTATATTTTGAACTTAATATATCCTACAACTAAAAGTCATCTTTCAAGAAAGACTTGTGTCAAACATTCGCTATTTTTTTCTCAAGTAATTACATATATGATGGCGCAAAAGAGAAAATTATACCCAAATCATACCTGAAACCTGAACGAAAATCCGAAACCCAATTGGGTATGTACCCTATTCAACTCGAATAGGTATGGGTTGGGTATGGACCCTACCTTACTCGAATGGGTATGAGTATGGTTCGACCCGAACCCGACTGATTGCCACCCCTACTGCAGGTCCATTCATCGCACTTTCCTTTTGCTTTTCCTTTTTTTTCGTAGGCCTTGTGTAACAAAATCTTGTGGCTAGGGTTTGTAAGAGGGTAGAATTGGATTAAGTCCAAACCAACCCATGTCCGACCCGAATTGGTTTCAGTGTAGGGCATAGCCCGGCCCTGGTTTATACCGACCCGTGTAGAACAAGGTTTGGGCCTACATCTGGGCGGTGGGCTTACATTTTTAGACCCAAATCGAAACGGGCTAGGTCAAGTCCTGAATCCAACACGAAATCAAAACGGACTATATCGACCCGTCTGGAACAAGGTTTGTTACCCTTGTCATTAGGGGTGGCAATCCTTGACCCGACCCACCAACCCGATCCGAACCCGACCCGAAGTTAGCGGGTTTGGGTTTGGCCTAAACGGGTTCGGGTCATAAACGGGTCGACCCGGTTGACCCGTTTATTTAATGGGGCGGGTTTGGGTTTGTACTTATAACCCGATTGACCCAACTTGACCCGTTTACTAAATGGGTCGTGTCAACCCGACCTGAGCCAACCGGAACCAACCCGACCCAACCCGATCAAACCCGGCCCAATCCGACTTGTTTTGACCCAACCAAACAGGTTTACATGGGTTCTGTTGACCCAACCTGACACGACCCGACCCGTTTAGTAAACGGGTTAAACGGGTCGTGTCAACCCGTTTATTAGGCGGGTCGGGTTTGGCTTTAAGTTTCTGACCCGTTTATTAAACGGGTTGGGTTCGGATTGGATGTTTTGTCCTTATACCTATGTCTCCACCCGACCCAACCCGACCCATTGCCACCCCTACTTGTCATCGAACCCAGGTTCCCTATCATGGACCCTAACTATTTATATTTCAATTTTGCAGGCCAAAGCCCAATCGAGGCAAGAATCATTGATGCGGATCCAAACTTGGGCCTGGTCTATAAAGCCCGATCACAATGCATGATGCTTCTTCGTTCAAGACAAAAAATATGGATATGGACTTGGGCTTGTTTGAATCCGACCGAAACCCGGACAATTGCTAGCACTATTTAAGGTGTTAGATGGCCTGTCCAACATGGATCCGAGTAGTACCCGACTGATAGCTCAGTTGGTGTTTCGTCTTTCCTGCATGACTGGTGGTCTCGTTTCGAATCTTGCTTTGGGTATTTCCGCTCGGTGTTGCGGTTATTCGTGGCGGGCACTTCTCCGGCTAATGGGGTGCACTCCTGCTCGGTGTGGCAACTTTCCTGCACGCATGGATGGAAGAGCCCCATCCTTGCAATGTACTGATCTGAGAGAAAGGAGAGGAGGCCGATCCACGAGAAAGATGAGGAGACATTTTCGGTTTATAACTTGACTGAATGGTGCTTAACAGATGGTAGAGGTGTTCTTAGATTCTTCTCATAATCTGCTACATGAAAAGAATCGTACAATAGTGGGACCTCTCCTAGTTATGTGACACTTTATATTTTAAACACACATATGTGGGTGTTAAAACCACCCCTTTGACACATAGATATATCCCCCATAATGTAGTCGGCAGTGTACATTTGGACACCTTTTATAATCAGCTACATGAGTAAAGATCTCATAATTGTGGGATCCCTCATAGTTGTAGGTCTTTATATTTTTGCCACACACATACGGGTGTTAAAAATACACCCCTTTGACATAAAGATGTACCCTCCCCCCATGATGTAGTCGGGTGTGTGGGGGGTAGGGTAGACTTGGTCATCTCTGTTAATCTGCTACATTAATAAGGATCCAACAAAAGTGAGATCCCACCTAGCTATAGGACTTTTATATTTTGGCAATTCATATACGAGTGTTAAAGTCACCCATTTGACTCATAGATGTACCTCCATTATATAGTCCTGAGGGGTACACTAAGACTCATCTCTTAATTTGCTACTTGAATAAGGATCTCACAATAGTTGAACCCCTCATATGTATGGGACTATTTATATTTTGACCACACTCCTGCAGGTAATTAAGTCACCCCTTGAAACATAGATGTATCCACTCATCATGTAGTCGGGGATATACTTGGACTCCTCTCATAATCTGCTACATGAATAAGGATCCTACAATAATGGGATCCCTTATAGCTATGAGACTTTATATTTTGTCAACATACATGCAGATGTTAAAGTCACACCTTTGACACATTGATATACCCCCATATGATGTAGCCGATGAGTATACTTGGACTCCTATCATAATCTGCTTTATGAATACGGATCTCATAATAGTAGGACCCCTTCTAGCTATGAGACTTTATATTTTGGTAACATACATACGGGTCTTAAAGTCACTCATTTGACACATAGATGTACCCCCTATGATGTAATCGGGGGGATATACTTAAACTCCTCTTATAATCTACTACATGAATAAGGATTCCACAATAGTGGGACCCCTCCTAGCTATAAGACTTATTATATTATGGTCACTCACATACGGGTGTTAAAATCACCCTTTAACACATAGATGTACCCCTCGATAATTTAGTCGGGGGTGGTACACTTAGACTCCTCTTATAATCTGCAACATGAATAAGGATCCTACAATAAGGATCCCACAATAGTAGGACCCCTTATCGCTTGGGAACTCTTAATATTTTGGCCACAGACATGTGGGTGTTAAAGTCACCCCTTTGACATATAGATGTACCCCCCATGATATAGTCGAGGGAGATACTTTGACTTTTCTTATAATCTGCTACATGAATAACGATCCAACAATTATGGTACCCCTTCTAGCTATTTGACTCTTTATATTTTGGCCACACATATCTAGGTGTTAAAAGTCACCCAGTTGACACATAGATATACCCTCACCTCATGATGTAAGGGGCGTATACTTTGACTCCTTTCATAATTTGCTACATGAATAAGGATCCCACAATAGTATGATCCCTTCTAGTTATGTGACTTTATGTTTTGAACACACACATGCGGGTGTTAAAGTCACCCTATTGACACATAAATATACCCTACCATTATGTAATAGGGGGGTGAGGGTACACTTGGACTCCTCTCATAATATGTTGTATGAATAATGATTATACAATAGTGGGACCCCTCCTTGTTATAGGACTCTTACAAATCCTTGCAACGCATTGATCTGGGAGGAAAGAGAGGGGGCCGATCCACAAGGAAGAGGAGGATACGTTTCTGGTTTAGAACTTGGCTAAAGGATGCTTAATGGATAGTAGAGCCGCCTATTTATATCTAAACCGGGGACACAACATCAAAATCCTAATGCCTGAAATCTCATCCATCCATCCATATGATTAAATCAAGGATCAAGATTCCTTACATAACCAACGTACAAGCGTATAAGTATTGCCCAATCATTAATATCCTAACCGTATCATATTATTGGGCAACCCTTATGCTGTACTAACCACTCTTGCTCAGGTGTGGCCTCAAAATTTTCCCAACCTTAGATTGTATTGAGCTCCAGTTGTGTCAATTCCCATCTATGAAAAATCCTTTCACCAACATTTTTTTTTTTGGTATATCAGACATGGCTATTACCAACGCTACTTTGGGCAGTTGGTAGTGGTACTGCTCCTAGTGAGCACTAGTTCGGGTTCCGACAGCCATTCTCCGCTTGGTCTATCATTAGCGTCAGGGGCGGACCTACATTGGGCCTAGGGGGGGCTCAAGCCCTCCCTCAATTTGGAAAAAAAAGATAAGTTACGCTTACCCCCTTGAATTTTAGGTCAAAAACAATTAACCCCCCAATAGTTTATTTTGTTCCAAATCACTCCCTAAGTTTGAAATGTTCGCACAATACCCCTTTTGTCAACTATTTGATTTCCTCATTTGGAAATTAATTATCTAATCGAAACTGAATTGAAGGGGGGCAAAATGTTATTTTTTAACTATAGGGGGGTTAAATGTTTTTGAGCTAAACTTCGGGGGGAGCAAAGTGTAATTTATCAAAAATAAATTCTAGCAAACTTTTGATTGCCAACTTCACATGGAGGTGGCCACCACCGTCCCACCGGCCACCATCCTCAGCCAGTCAATATCCATTGTCATGCCAGCGACCCCCACCCCCACCGCCACATGGGCCACCCCGTCGCCGCCGGCCACCACCGCCATTGCCGCCTGTATTGGTGACCCATGGCCGGCTCGCCGTTTATCGGCCACCGATGCCCACCACTGTCCAGGCAACACCCACCGCCTTCTGCCACCTCCGTGCACGTGGCATCTTCGTAGAGTTCATCCCATGGCCCTTAGTGAATAAGAATCGAGTGGGCATCAGGACCTATTTATAGGTTTTTGGGAGTATGTATGAAATCTCCCCTGGCAAAAAAAAGCAAAAAGAATCTGGTCTATTATTTACAACCCGTGCACCCCGATCGAGTCGGCCAATTATAGTTCCAAATTTTCGAAGGACTCTTGAGGATCGAAATTCTCCTCCACTAGAGGCAAAATCCTAATAGGCCTTTTGTTGCGCTATCGAATGAAGGATAGAGACGTTGTCACGCCGCCTGCCGATGACTTCGACTGTGAGGCAGCGACTGTAGTTACTATTTAATAATTATGCCCCTCCTGATGAAAAATCCTGGGTCCGCCACTGGTTAGCGTGGCGACTTCATGGAGCCAGGTGGGCCCTTCACTTCGCTCGGTGTGGCGCTTTCGCTCACCGATGTAGCGACTTCCAATGGGCCTTTCTCCTGTGGCTGTGTAGCTATTTCGCCTGTGATGTGACTCATGGTGTTCTAGTACTAGGTATGTTATTAAAACACACTGAACAGGATCAATAGGGAGAATGATCAATAAAACTAGCAAATGTATGATTCAAGCCAGTAGGTTGAAACCAATGTTGGAGTGTGACTCGGTTCAAGACAGTACACGAAAGTTTAGTCCCAATCGGAGTTCTGTTGGTTGGGCCAGGTGATTAAGTTGGAGACAATATTGATATTATGGTAGGCCCAGAGTGGGTCCACATTGTCCTTGTGCCAACACACGGTATCAGAGCCGATAGTTCATCTGGGACGGACGAAGATCATGTGATAGGTGGTCGTTCAGGTGGAGGTTAGCATGCCAGGCAAGGTGACTCAAGTGAAAATTCCTGACCTGATGAGGTGGAATAGCTCAACGAAAATTTCCTAGTGGCCACCTAAGTGGAGCAAGCTTAAGAAATTCCTGATCGGGAGGTGGAGTTACCGCAAAAAGGGCCCAGGATCATTCGATGGTTGGTGAGATTGCTTGAATCTCACCAAGGTGAAGATTGTTGGAGTGTGGCTCGGTTCGAGACACACGAGAGCCTCTAAATCTAGAGCTCAAATCGTCTTATCTTAAAGGTATTCAATCAAAATATTTTCTGCATCAAAATATTTAATTTTTCATAAAAGCATTTTATGTAAAGAGTGTTACCAAGTCAATGAAGAAAAAAAAAAATTTTGACAACCGGCTCCAACAATCGGAATTATCACCTACCAATGCCATTACGCCACATACACAACATATGGGTAAGGGTGTAATTTGAAGCGCTAAAGAGGTCATTTTCATTGGGGTGGTTGTATATGTGGTGCAATGCCACTGGCTAGTCATAATTCCGATTGTCAAAACTAGTGGTCAAATTTTTTCTAATCAACGATGGTCAGTGAGATAATTTTTTTTTGATGAATGACTTAAAATAGTTGCCGCGAAACCGCGGAATAACTGTGGTTCTAGGTTCCGCCATCGACACATGTCCCTACCTGTTTGATCACCCGACCCTTATGATAGAAGCCCCCTAGGGTTCACCTAGTGCCCTGTAGATCTTAACAATTCGGAACCATCCATGGAGACAAAGATAACAGATGTACCCTGAACCACGATGATACCGTGGTTCAGGGCGACTAAGTTAAGGACTTTATTTTTTGGAAGGAATAAGTGAGATACTCAAGATGAATGACTTAAAATAGTCACCCCGAACCATGGAATCACCGTGGCTTGGGGTTCAACCACGGACACCTGTTTTCACCCATTCGATCACCCGCCTTATGATGGGAGCCTCTTGAGGTTTACCCGATGCCCAATAGATCTCAACAATCCAGAACCGTCCATTTGGACAAAAATAATAGGTGCTTGTGGTTGAACACCGAATCACAATGATAATGTGGTTCGGGGCGACTAAATTAAAGGGCTTTATACTCAAGGTGGTTAGTACTTTAGTAGTGAATGTCTAAAGTGGGTGGACAGTAAAAACCCTTGACAAACATTGAGGGGTCCCACATATCATTCGCTAGATATCATAACGGGTGACTTTACAAATGTCTAGCTGTTGAAAAGGTAAAACAGTACTTCCTGCAAGTTAAGAGCTTTTTTTTTCTTTCTTTTGGTTCATTCAAAGAGGGAGGTCACAATTAGACCTCCAGAAAGCACCATAGGTTGGTGCAAACCAAGAACCGTCACACCGGTTGAGAGTCCAGGAGGCCTAAGGCTCAAAGGTGACAATGCCATGATGGGCAAAAACACCACATTTGGGACTTCCGTTCTATCAACCTGGCTAACTGTCTTTACAAGATCATTTCGATGGTGTTAACTGACAGGATGGCCGCCAATATCAGCACTTTAGTGTCCCCTTTGCAATCAGCCTTCATCAAAGGAAGGATGATCTTAGACAGTGTTGCAGCGGCCCAGGAAACTATCAAGCACTTGAGGGAGACAAGCAAAGATGGCATTTTGCTGAAACTGGATTTCGAGAGGGCCTTTGATCAAGTACGATGGGACTTCCTTCTAGAGCTCTTGAGAGCGAAGGGTTTCTCTGAGGCGTGGATAGGATGGGTTAGAGGCATGCTCTCATCCTCGAAGATCGTTTGCCAGATAAATGGAGTGCAGGGCAAGGAGTTCAAAGTGTACAAAGGCCTGAAGCAGGGGTGCCCTCTGTCTCCTTATCTTTTCATCTTGGTAGTTGATGTGTTCGACGCCCTGATCTGGAAGGTGAATTTTGAGGGTCTACTAAAGGGGATAGGGGAAGAGGGTGGTCTACTTCCAACCTGCACTATGCCAACGACTCTCTCTTCTTTTATGAAGCTTGTCCTTTTTAGCTAGCATCTTTGAAGATCTTACTATATGGCCTAGAGTTTAGCTCGGGGTTGAAGATAAACTTTCTTAAGAGTAATATTTACTTCTTTGGCAACAAAGAGGATCTTGGGAGGGCCTTTGCTAGAATGCTAAATTGCAAAGAAGTGAACCATTATATGAAGTACCTGGGGATTCCGGTCAGTGACAGAGCTCTGAAGAGGGAGGAGTGGGAGAAACTGATTCAGAATATTGAGATCAGGCTGGAGAGTTGGCAAGGACGGTTCCTCTCCATAGGTGGGTGTTTGGTCTTGGTGAACGCGATCCTATCGTCCATCCCTTCTTACTACTTGGCATAATTCTACTTTCCAATGTGAGTGATAGAACGAATCATTAAGATCCGTAGATCCTTCCTTTGGCGAGGTATTGACAATTCAGGGGGGTCCTACAATCTGTTGAGGTGGGACCAGGTTTGCCTCCCAAAGAAGCTTGGAGGTCTTGGAGTGCTAGATCTGATGAGATTCAACATTTTGATGTTGGACAAATGGTGGTGGAGGCTTCAGCAAGAGGGCGGTGGTTCATGGAGAGATATTATGCTTGCTAGGTATTTTAGGAGATTCTCCCCCATCTAAGCCAAGAGCAGGGTTTCGGGTAGAATTTCACCTTTCTGGCGAGGGATTCTAAAGGTGCGTGACGTCTACAAGCAGGGCAACATTATATCTTTAGGCGACGGTCGCAACATCAGTTTTTGGGAGGATCCGTGGTTAGGTGACTTGCCTCTAAGCCACCTGTTCCCGCACCTTTTTGTCTTGGCCCGAGTTCGTGGTACCTCGGTGCGCTCTTAGGCACGGTTTTCAAGATGCACCTGGCGTTGGAGCCCAAGACTCAAAGTTCCATTGCCGTCAAAGAGAGAGCAAGACTTGGAGGATTTGTTGCAGCTACTCCAAGCAGCTAGCTTTCGTACGGGGCCGGATAGTGTGAAGTGGCGTTGGCACTCTTCGAGGACCTTCTCGGTGAGATCTTTCTATAGACGATTGTTGCCTCAATATGAGAGCTACAGTCCTTCGAGAGCTATATGGAGAGCGAAGGCTCCAACGAAGATCAAGGTATTCTCCCTTTTGACGGCGAGGAAACCAAAGCGAACTTGCTCAAGAGGAGGAGCCCGAATGTCACAGACTCTTCTTGCACCTTTTGTCTATCAGAGGAAGAGAGTGCATCCCACCTGATCCTTTCTTGCCCCCTTGCTCGGCGGGTATGGGACCACTTTGAGAGCATATGCGGGATCTCATCCCACCCGAGGAACCTGAAGGCGCTTTGGTCTAGATGGAGGAGAAGGAGAGCGAAGAAGGAGATACGTGGCCCTTGGGACATTTTAGCGATGGCAACTCTTTGGGTTATCTGGCTAGAGAGGAACAATCAGATCTTCAACAGCAAAACGTCAGAGGTTGAAACACTTCGGAATCAGTGGTCTCCATCTTCAAGCTTTGGATCATTCCTTGGGTTGGTTCCTTCAGTGAGGAAGCACGAGTCTTTTGCAATCGTATTGTAGCCTGACTCTTTAGCTTATAATAACTGGTCGGGGACTGCCTAACCGTCCCTCCTTCTAGAGGGGTTCTCAAAAAAAAAAACACCACACTGGTAAAAAAAAACTGCCAACGTCCTAGACGTCACAGACCAAAGCTCCGTCACACCAATTGGAGCAAACCCAAAGCCGCCACTTCGGAGGGAGATACACAAGATCACAACAAAAAAATCCTTACAAAAATCACCAAAACTCATAGCCAAACCATACTTACACAATTCCGATGAGAGACAAAACCTCGATCTTTAACCAGCATAACATATGTGAGAAGTCGTGAATCCTCGATCCACCGCCAATTCCACTGCCACCACCACAGCCACTCACGTCGGGATCCACACTGCCGAACTGAGAGGGGATCCAAAACGACCATTTGCCGGAACATCTGCCATTAGCGGGTCAGGGCCCATATCTCCACTCCCACAACCACCGTCGGATGCCACTACCCTGAGCTCAACCTTAATGGCGAATTTGAGGAGGGAGGGCCGCGCCGCCCCGGAGTGACAAAAACAAAAACGCCGACGGACGAGGAGGCCCCCAAACCACAATGGGAGGGAAGGAGCGTCAGATCCACCACCCATGGAGTTCCGATCGGATGCCCGACATCTCCAGATTCGCCGCTCGCGGCATCCGAGGAGGCCAGGAGGGGTTTTGCACACCGAAACCCTAATGAAGAAGAAAAAAAAACACCACATTGGGTGGGATCTTGAGCAACTAACTGGTTGATTGTAGATCAGCCAATTAAGCCAAGCTTGGGGAGCCCTATAGGTCCCTCTCCCGCACTTGATGCAAGAGCATGTGCAACTATTACCACAGTGTTTCCTAGCCAACTTCACTAGGTTGAACCAAGTTTCTCCTCTAGTTCTAGCCGATAGGGTGCACACACGTGTCCTGGTTCACATGTGTATGGGATCGATGGATTGGTCAACTCTAGCGCCGGCGTTGACATCTTAACCGATGGATGTTCAGATCGACTCCTTGGAGCGGGAATGGCTCCAGACAGCTTGGGGTAATGACAGCGAGGAGGCTTGGCATCGACTCCATCCCCTTCTTGCTGCTGGCATTGGCGGAGGTTCGTCGGATTTTGAAATTTTTTTGGTAGGCGTTTGTTTTCTGTTATTTATGTTTTGTAATGGCCGCAGCAACGCCACTGTGCGCAGTGGCGGAGTTAGGAATTCACTTTAGTGGGGACATAAATTTAGAGAGAGAGAGAGAGAGAGAGTAAGTTGGGTTTTGACATACACCATCCTTTTTTTTTTTTTGTGGGGGGGGGGGGGGGGGGGGGGGGGGGGGGGGGGAGGGGGGGGAGGGACTCGGGTCACCGTCTAGCCTGGGGTAAGGAACATGCTACCGTCTCCCGACCACGAGTTTCAGGAAAAAGAGATACGGACAGAGGTCCGAGTATCCTAGAATGACCGTACGATGCAGCTCGTGTGCGGGACTGTGATCTACAAGCACTGCAAACCTAAGAGGTATAGAGGTGGGACGAATTGAACAAGATGAAAATCAGTTTTTTTTTTTTAGTTAAATTACATTTTGCCCCTTGAAATTTAGCTCAAAAACACTTAACCCCCCTGTAGTTTATTCCAAATTGCTCCGTAAAGTTTCAAATGTTAGCACAATACCCCATTTGTCAGCTTTACTTACCTCATTTGGTGATTTTTATCTGATCAAAACAGAAATGAAGGGGGCAAAATGTAGTTCTTTAACTATAGGGGAGGTTAAGTGTTTTTGAGCTAAAGTTCAGGGGGTCAAGTGTAATTTCTCTTTTTGAAATTTCAGTGGGGGGCATTTGCCTCCACTGGGCCTTAGTTGGCTCTGCCAGTGGCTGTGCGCCGGCATTGGTGTTTCCTCACCTTGTTGCGATTTTTGGGTCTCATTTTGTTACGGGTTGGTGTCCTATCATCGAGTGGCGGTCTCCTCTGTGTCCGTCTGATTCGGCGGTTGTCTCTATCTTTCTTCGTCAGCGTGCAGTGGTCTTTGCTTGCGCCGAGCCTTTAAGACAACAGTGTGAAGTCACTGAAGTAAAATATGCAGGGGAGGAGATTGTAGCACTACTCGATAAGGTAACCACCATTCTTCCTAAATTTTATGAATAGCATCTAAACTTGTATATGGATGATTAGACCGAACCATAGTGATTTCATGGTTCGGGATGACTATTTTAAGTCATTCCTATGCTAATAGGATCTAGATTCTTGATCAATCATTGATCGTCAAAACCATCATGAAGAATTAGGATCGAGGACGTTAGCGTTTCTCATCTCCTAGATTCATTATGGGTGCCGGATAGGGGTGGCAATGGGTCGGGTCGGATCGGGTTTGCGTCGTGTCTAGTTTCGGATCATGTCCAAAATCTCTAGATCCGGACCCGACCCGTTTAACTAACCGTGTCTAGATTCTAAACCCGTACCCGACCCGTTTATAAACGGGTAGACCCGATAAGACCCGTTTACCACAAGAATTTATTCAGTTGACCCGATCCGACTCAACCCAACATTACCCGATAGACCCGCTGATACTATATATTATAGTATCGGATTGCGGGTAGACCCGACACGAGCCAGTGAATTTTAAACGGGTCTTCCCAGGTCTACCGTACGTGTCCAGACCCTAAACTCGGACCCGACCTGTTTATTAAATGGGTCTATCATGTCAACCCGTTTACAATCCGAACCCGTTTAGCCCTAACCCAGACCCGTTAATTTCATATCGGGTCGTGTCGCATCTGCTGCGTCGGGTCCGAAATTCCCAGCCCTAGTGCCGGATGCAATATAAGGCCGATTTTGAAAATTATTTCGAAAAGTAAACAGGTGCATTATGGCCACATTTGATGCATCATGCATTAAACCTGACCTAATCAAGTTAGGCCTACGTGTACGTTAATTCTATTGCTTTAGAAGAAAAAAAAATTGGATTATATCGAGATAGGAACGTAGGGGGATGTTAGCATCAACAAGATGGCATCAGAGCTCCAGGCTATGGCTTGATTGTATATTGTATAAAGTATGTTGGGGATCCAGCCTAGGAACTTGGTCCGTTGAGCCGATGAGATGGGCCCCCACTCTCGGTTGCTTGGCGCACAAGTAAAATAACCGTAGTTGCTTGGAGTGCAACGTGCAAGCCAAGCAACCCAGTGGAGCCTCTTTTTAATGAGGTGGGAGTCCTCAGATCTGATAATCCAGAAGACGTCGAGCGCGACAGCTAGCGCGACGAAGGAAAAACACTAAAGGAGCCGACACGGAGATCAAGGGCTCAGGGAAAGGTGCGGGTGTCACCACAACCCCGGGGTACTATGGAGCGGCACAGATCGAGGAGCCAAGACCCGAGAAGGTGAAGGTGTGCACCTCCCCTTGTGGAGTGATGAAGGCCGGGAGGAGGGTGCACCCAAGGCACCTCCACCCTGGCAGGGACAGAATCAGGATTTCATCTTGGGGGAGGCAAGCATACGCAAAAAAAAAATCACCAATTAAAGAATGAGAAATATATTAAGATTCAAGACTAAATTAATACATAGAAAATAAAACTAACATTAGAAACATATGTTGACTGTTCGCACATTCAAACAAAAGAAAATACATAATAATTGTTTCTTAATATATTTCAACTCAATCAATAATTAAAATGGAACCCGTCGTTCTTTTAGATCTCTGAAATCATCAATGATCGAATCTGTACTAAATTTCACAGCAATCTCTCTTTCAATGTATAAAATCAAAGAGTCAGTCAGAAAATCATCATCAATTTTGTTGTGAAACCTAGTTTTGACAATATTCATGGCTGAAAATGCTCGTTGCGTCGTTGAAGTAGAAACTAGAACAAAATTTCGTTGGCGTCGCCTAAAATTCCCTAACGTCTTGTGGTCACAGGCCCCACGTACTTGCCTTTAAGGGCTCGCGGCGTCGGCGTGGTTCCTATTTTTGGATCGTCAAAATTTGGCCTTCCCGATTTCTTTTACATGTTAGGTACAGCGGCACCATTGCAGCCTTGCAAAAGCGGTTAAAAAAAAAAATTTTGATTTTAAGATTGTTTTTCACGATTTTGTTTACACGATAGGTACAGGTGGCACCATCTGAATTCTGATCCATCTCTGATTCTCACATCTTATCTCTCTCTCTCTCTCTCCTCGCTCTCTCTAGAGCTCTCTCTCTCTCTCTCCTCAAGGACCTCAACGATGGGAACCGGGGGCCGGGCCGGACGTCCCTCAGCCCTTGGATTGGATATTTGGACGGTAAGGAATGAGGATGCGGATCACGAGATTCGCGATGGGCTCGGCGATGGGCTAGCGACACGTTCATCCACCACGTACACGAGCTGCGGATCGCGGCAGGGAGGCCGGCAGAGCCACGGATCGCGGCGGGGAGATCGGCGGAGCCACGGATCGCGGCGGGTCCTGCTGGAGCTCCTGACAGGGAGGCCGGTGGCAGAGGGAGGCGGTCCGGCGGAGAAGGTGGGGTCATGGTGGGACGGCCAGACGACGGCGGTGCGCCGGTGGACCTTCCGGCTTCCGAGGTGGCCCAAGTGGGTAGCGTCGATGGCCAGAGAGGAGTGGACAGCGAACCGAACGTCCGGCGGAGTCGATCTGGAGGCTGGAGCTGATGAGTGATGAGGAAGGGATCGCAAAAGCAGTTTAAAAAAAAAAATAGGGGGGGTCATGGCCCCCCCTTGGCCCTACTGTAGTTCCGTCTCTGCACACTGGCATGGTGATCACAACCAGCCATCATGGGTGATCATGCGCAAGACGAGCTAATCGTGCGCACGATCCATTCTGCCGAAGGATCTTGTCAGCTTGGGAGCCCGGGCAAGGCCCGTCAGGAGCTCGGGCAAAGTTCTGGACAACAACACCTAGGGGGAGGCTACAGTGCTGCACCGCTCCCCCTGGGTTAGTTTGGGACACTAGAGGAGAACCCGGAGGAGGCCGCAGTGCAACGCCTCATCCCCCGGGTTAGTTCGTGGTGATCGATGAAGGACGGTCGTGGAGGGAGCCACCAGGGATCCAACGAGCAACAACCCAGATGGATCACGGAGAAGTACTGCAATGGCACGAACACGTGCAGATGCCGGATCGAGGGGGAGCACCTTGATAACACGGAGTCACTGATGGACAACTATTCAAGCCGCCGACAAGCAATCTGACGGGGTTGTCGATGGGTGGCTGGAGAAAGTGCCGATATGAACCGGTGCAAGTCGTCGACGAATAACGGAGGCGGCAACGATCGCCATGGCGGTGAGCACTGTCGCAGGCACGACTGTAGACGTAACATGGTGCTAGGCTGTCGGCAAACAGCGAAGAAGACGTCGACAGGTGCCGACATGGAGGTGTCAATGGGCACCGGACCGAGGCGCCAACAAGTGCATGGTATAGTGGTAGACTCGACCTTGGGAACAACTACGGGGCGATAGGCGTGCGAAGAGCGTCGACGGGTTGCAAATGCTCAAGTATAAATTAAGTTTATAGAGTCACGGATACACGAAACATTGGCTGCATGGGAGTTGCAACGAAGTTATCGACTAGTGGCTTGCCTAAGGACCGATGGGTGATCTGATGAAGCAACCGACAGATGGCTAGCTATAGGAGGCGCTAACACCTAATACTGAGCATTATTGGCCAACGGTGGTTCCAGGGCAATTGACGCAGGACGCAGAGCACTGGCTACAATGTTACAGCGGGGCGTCGACAGGCACTGAACCAGAGCACAAAAGCATGGCGATGATCTACCAATTGGAGCGTCTGAGAATGATGTACAGACACCATAAAGATAACTTGTTATCCATAAATATAGCTCGTTATGGACTAATCACGTTAAAAGAAATGTATGGGCTATGTTTTGTCTCTCCCCTAACAAGTTTTTTCGCAACAGAGTAGATGCTTAGTACTCACTCTCAAAATATTTTTAAACTAAAGTTAACAACAACCCAGGTTGAGATTTACTTAACAGAAGATCAATGGGGTCCACTAAAGGATATTTTATATTAAAAATCTCTTAAAAATTTTGTGTTTGAGCGCACATGCGCGCAGTGCTTAAGAGTAAACAAGTATTTTATGATCGTATAAAGATTAATAAAGATTTTAATCCTCCTCACAGCATATAAGGCATAAGATTTTTTGGCGGGACTTAGTATTAGGTCCCTAACAATATATGTCTTTAGTGAAAATGACAAACAAAGAGATAGTTTATACCAGGTCCAGGGCTGGCTCTGAGCATGGGCGCCGTGGGCGACCGCCCCGAGCACCGCAATCAGGAGGGGCCCAATTTTTTTTTTTATGTATACTTTAGGACAAATTGGGTACCTAACGTTAGGAACTAAGAAATGGTTCAAAGCAGGCCCGCCCCACTTGGGAAGAAGGCCCCCAATCTTTGGGTGTTTGCCTTGTATTCGGGTCCAAAACCCAAATAAACAGTTGTAGGATCTACACGGGACCCAGCATGCAAAAAAAATTATACCCGTTACCCATTAATGCTCATTCTCAAAATGACGAAACATCAGCATCGAAATATGCACGGTTACCAAAAAAATCTTGTCATTTTTTATCCTCTCTCTCTCTTTCTCTCTCTCTCTCTCTCTCTCTCTCTCTCTCTCTCTCTCTCTCTCTCTCTCTCGCTCGATATCTGTTTTTCGACCATTCGTGGCCGGCCGTTCTCAACTCCTCTAAGTTCTCTCGTAGGTGTTCTCCCTCTCACGCTCGTCGTCATGCAATGTGACCACCCACAGACACTGTACGGACTGTAGCCCCATGGTCATAGGTGACAACCCCCAGCCTCTTCATGTGTGTGTGTGTGACTGGTAAGTAGCGACCGATCACGATTGGCGGCTATGCAGCAGCGGCCAGTCCCCCCCCCCCCTCTCTCTCTCTCTCTCTCTCTCTCTCTCTCTCTCTCTCTCTCTCTCTCTCTCTCTCTCTCTCTCTCTCTCTCTCTCTCTCTCTCTCTCTCTCTCTCTCTCTCTCTCGTGCGGGCACACGTGTGCTCTGGCACGCTCTTTGTGTGTGTGTGTGTGTGTGTGTGTGTGTGTGTGTGAACAGCAACCGACGATCGCTCTTGGTTAGCGACTCTGCAGCAGCAAGCTTCTCTCTCGCTCTCTCTCCATGTGTTTGTTTGTGACAGGGCTGTATCGAATCTGACATTGATCATTGATTCACTAATTACTATTTACTTGAGTCCAATGTAATTTTAGTTTTACTTTCTTTTCTATAAGTTTGTTGTCTGAAAATTTTAATTATTCTAATTTTAATGCAACAAGGTTTATAAAGTAATACTTTGCTTCTATTGATTTTTTTACGTCTATGTTAGTTCTATGCTATTAGAATGTATAAAAGGGTCCTATTTTTTATCTTCGCCCTAGGCCCCATAAATCTCAGGACCGGCCCTGATCAGGTCCTTCTCGAAAAGTTACATTTACAGCAAGTCCATCTGTTGATTTTCTCTCCTCTTTAAATGATAAAACTGTCCCTAATCAAAAAATCACAATTGTTACTCTTCACTGTGGCAAAGAGTAACAATATGCAAATGTACTGTAGCGAAGAGTTACAATCTATATTATACCAAAGAGTAACAATATGTATTTTTTTTCCTCTTTGGCTACAACACTTTGGCATATTATTACTCTTTACTACAGTGATTTCACTGTAGCATATATAGTGACTGCTATAATAATTTTACCGTAGCAAAGAGTAACAATAAACAAAGTATTGTAGCAAAGAGTAACAAACTCAAAGCACTGCAGCAGATTGTTTCTCTTTGCTAAAATGAAATCATTGTAGCAGCTGTTGAAAATAAATCTATGGTAGAGGCCCGCAGCGGAAGCAAAGTGAAGGTTCGAGGACCGTGAGCCGTGTGCGTTACATATCAAAATTTTCATTGAAACGATCTACATATGCGTGTATGAATCTAGCATGGCAACTACGCGAACCCCTAACGACGATCTAACGAAAGAACAATTTAGCATGCATGCATGTTCTATCTAAGTTAGATTTACTTGTTAGAGATCATACCTGCGTGTGGACTCTTTCACCGTGACAAGTTTCTTCTTTGTCGATGGAGACGGGCTCGGATCTGCTCGATATAGCTACGGTGCACAGCCATAACTTTCTGCTCCGAACTCCGATTGGGCTGAAATTTGGACTGCAGGTAGCCAACTTCGAGACACAACTATTGCAAAAAGTTTTACGTCGTTTAGACTTCTGTAGCTCCCAAAATCACAGAAACAATGCTGATTTTCTGTGCAGATTCTGGACAGCAAAAGATTGCGGGAGATGCCTTCTAGTTCACCCGATCTCACACGATGCACGGCACCTCATCGATGGATCTCTGAGTGCCTCCATACGACGAGCCTTCTCCTTCTACAAAACACCACGCGAGGAAGACGAGTTGCCATCCAATGGCGCAAGCGAGGGAGAGAGAGAAGATGCGACGAGAGGAGAGGGGGCGGCTAGGGTTTCCCCATGGCTTGCATGGCCGGCCCTAGGGCTTGCCCATGCATCTAATTTCGTCCCCCCCTATCTCCTTCTACCTTATATAGGGCCGGCCTTATCCTTATGGATAAGCCTAGCGGATAAGTTTGATAAATTCAAACCTCTCCCTATATATCTCTTCATTTATCTCTATATTTTCCTTGTTTTTGAAAACGGTCAAAACCAGCCCGTTTTATGCGCCTCATGACCGGCCCTTTCATCGGAGGCAACAACCTCCTGAAACCAATAGGGCCGGTCTTGACCAGTCTCTCAACACTAAGGGTCGGCCCCCCTAGTACATAGTGACGCATAGTATGACCAAAACGCCCTTATGTCACTAGTTGGCCGTTCCTCGTGTACGAGACTTTGCAAGGCACACATAAGTGAAGTGCACCAGTGATTTCACTATTCTCTGAGGTTCCCGTAGGGTGCCTCTAGTGAAGTCAACTAGTCAACTCGCAACATGTCCCGGTGCATCGCACCCATGTGGCAAAGTCCACTTATGACAAGGAATTGCTACATGTGTCTCTGCACTAACCTAGGGTTTCCTTTTAGTGCACACACGTAGCTATGCATCTACCATGCACTAGTGCAAAGCACTCACGGAGCGTATGCTTGGACTTCTCGCTTCCTCTAACTACGTTCTGTGTTTTGAGGAGATGGTATAAGAACTGTACATAATGTCGATAAGGTGGAACCTTCAGGGACTAGGGTTCATGGCCTCCAACTTAGACTCGATCGACACACTACCCGAGTATACCATCGATCCTCTGAGTCTGAGTTAACCTCCGTAGCCACCCAGGGTGCGACGCAGGCTGCACTCCAATTCCCTCGAACTTACTATGTTCTCCCTTATACCCCTGCTCTCCGCTTAGTATGGTAAACTCGTTGTTTCTCCACTGGTGCCATGATGCAACTCGAGCGGTGGAGAATACCGTCAGACTCGAGTGCTCATATGACACGGTTCCTTCCAGGTTGACCACATATATCGTACCTCCGATTACTCTTCCGAGCAACCGGATCCGTCACCAGTCCAACTGATGACCACCTGGCCAGGGTTTAATACGACGTAGGTCAGACCAAGGAACGCACCTCCCGTTAGGAGTGTGGATAGCCTGCAGGAGTGACACGCTGATGCAACGCCAGTCGGGTAACCCAGTACACCGTGGTTTTGGATCACTACATCCGGATCCTCACACATTGGTGCGCCAAAGCACCACACAACTGGTTAATCCACCAGACATGGTTTCTCAGGGTTTAGGACCGTTTTACCCTAAGCAGAAACATGGTTTAGTGCACTGGTGTCTGCTCACCGATCTATGCACCGTATTGGTTTCGTTCGGCCACAGACACTGTGCCTGGTAATGACCGTGGTGGAGACACCCACGCTCTGTCATCCCAATAGCTTATCCTGATAGGGCGACCAACCCTAATCAGAGCTGCGAACGTATTTAGGTTACATAGGACCAGTCCCTTGAGTCTCCCACTCAAGTGGACTACCATGTAGGCATGGCTCTCTGTTCTGTAATTAGAACATGTACTAAGGTACGTACCAATATGCAATCATATACTATCAACCATACATAGCTAAACTATAGATTTTTACGAGCTGTAGACCTCACCAATTCTAACAATCTCCCACTAAGTCTAACGAGGAATAACGGTGTTGAGCTCTGTAGCTTCTACATGCTGCCCAAAAGCCTTTGCAGGAATTCCCTAAAGGAATTGGCAACATTGTCTGTAGATTCCACCTCAGTACCGCTACTTGCATTTCCTCCTATAACTGTCAGATCAAGTGGAGTTTGTACTTGATGAGTTTCCCCTAACAGTGGTGCCTAGTCTCCTTGGACCTTGCTTACCGCTCTTCTGTTGTAACAACAGATAACTGAGCCTCTGGTACGCGTCCCAAGTTCGCTAAGAACTTCCTAAGCCTTACCACCTGATATACTACCTCGCACGCAACAACGTGCTAAGCCTCTATGGTAGAGTCTGTGATGTACTCTTGCTTCACACTCTACCAACTACCGTTTCTAATCCCAAGATAAAAAAAAATCCCTGAAATCGATTCTCTGGAACACACATCTAACACCAAAGTCATATCATGTGTGTCCAATCGATATCAGGACCTGTGAAGTGCAACCTAACTCACAATCCTTACTTAATGAGGATTTCTGAGTATACCCTTCACTTTAGTCCAATGATTTGGACCCGGGTTCGACTGAAACCGATCCATGAATCCTGCTACGCAATAGATATCTAGCCTCGTAAAACGAATCTGGCTAGAATCTTATCTTCATGCATAGCATGTGACAGTAAGAGAACCTTGCTCTGGTTATCTCGAGTTACCTTGATTCCCAGAGCATAACTCGCCTCACTAGGGTCTTTCACATCGAATTGTGATGACTACAAACGTTTACCGTAAACAATATTCTTACGTCATTTTCAATCAGTAGAATATTGTTAACGTAAAGTACTAAATACACCCTTGTAGCTATTTCACCTTTCTTGTACCAACTAGGTTTATCCTCATTCTGATCAAATCCGTGTGAGCGGATTCCCTTGATCAAAATAGATATTCCAACCTGAATGCTTGCATCAGTCCATAAATGGACCTTTGCAACTTGTATTCCATATCTTCCTAACTACTGACACAAAGCCTGGGGCTACTCATCCATATGTCCTTTCCAAATTCCCGTTAGGGAATAACTGTCTTGACATCCAGCAACCAGATCTCCCAACTATAATGGGCTACGATGGATTAAGAGGATCCGTTATAGACTTAGGCATAGCTACCAGTGAGATGGTTTTGACATAGTCAATCCCTTCTCCTTCGGTAACTAATCTAGCTACTTAAGTCTTAATCAGGTGCTCTTCTTATACACCTTCTACACCCTGAAGGGTGATAGTGCTATAAGTGTCAAGACTGTTCCAAGGGACATTGATGCAAATTTGCCTTTATGATCTTTTGTTAGTAGAGCTGTCGGAAGCTCCCACTACTTCTTCGTAGCTCTAGGGATCATCCTCCTGAAACTCTGGATTAACTTTTGAAGTTTCTCCATAGTATCTTTCAGGAGCTCTGATGGTCCCACAACGACGAGGTAGTGGTAGTACAAAAGTGAATTATTCCTACAGTTTCTGGTATACTAGTTTCTTGTATCATCTACTCCCACTACGTTTTTCAAATGCGCACTCTCTACCAGTACCCAGTAGTTCACCCAGAACTACTTTACCGGTAAACTTATGGTCTATAATATAATACTGGTCTAGGTCATTCGTAGAAACGATTACCTTCCAAACCTCAAGATCATATAATAGTCCACCTTATACCTCCTAAGGGTAACCTACAAACAGATATACCTGGAACTACATCTCCATCTCATCCCTCTTGTCCTTTTTACAGAAGTGCAGGACAACCCTATATCTCGAGAAACTATAGTGTCAGCTTTCGCTTAGACCATAGCTCTTTATAGGTCTGAGGCACTGATCTAGATGAGAGATAGTTTCATATATAAGCTACTGTTTTAAGGTACAACCCCACCAAAGGTGGGTAGTACACTTGGCGATATTCATCATACTACGGACCATGTCTAACAGGGTCCGATTCCTTCTCTTGGAGATTTTATTCTGACGTGTCATCCTTGGAGCATTTAACTGGAGATAATCTCATGCTCCCTCAGGATCCTATGGAACTCGTCCGATAGTGACTTATTTCTTCGATTAAATTGAAGAGTCTTCTATCGTCTAGACGCTCTTGGAACCATAGACATCAAAATTAACTAATACCAATACCTTAGTGGCCCTTTTAGTTATTCTGCCTTCCAGATAACACTCATAGGTTAGAAGGATCTTCGATGAATCTGTGAACAGAAACTCGGCCTTCTTTTACCTCTGAATTTATCTAAGGCAGAATATCTAAATCAGAGGGGTCACAAATGGGATAGCTTCTCCGAAGGATTTAGATGAATTTTAATTAGACGCTGCAGTTGTCATGAAATCTATTTCCGAATTAGGATTAAATACAAAGAGATTTTTATGATCTATTCCTCTAGTAATGAAGCTATCTATTCAGTTTAAGATACACACCTACGGTGCTGTCTAAAACTAAAAACTTCATTTACCAAAGAGGAAACAGAACTACATCTCTAAAAACAAAATTCATGTTTCGGAAAAACTAAGACAATCATATCTAACAGCTTCCACAGCGGCTTATGGCATCAGTACCTATGTTAGGATTACTTCACTATAAAGTAGCCTTCTGCTTTCCTTGAATCTCTGTAGACCCGAAGTCTACATTCTAAGAAGCATAAGAACTGCTACTAGATAGCGACTTAACTCCTAACATCTTGAGGCCATACTCAATCTTTAAATACCCCCTATACTCGCCAAAACAGAAACACTTCCGTCCTTAGCGTTACCAGACTTAGAAGTCCACACCAGTTTCTGCACTATAATAGTTTTCGATCTCTGATAAGTTACTCCCTTAGGTTCTTCTAAAGAAGACCTAGGTTAAGCATTAAAGGCATTGTCTTTAATCTTGATCTCATCCTTTATCTCTTGGAAATCTCCTTAGAAATCTACGTTTGTCATCTCTAGCTTGTTAAAGCTAAAGTCTCTAACAACGTCTTCGAAGGTTCCAGACAAGGATACAAGATAGACGTCTTCCACCACCTCGTCATCTAGCACCATGTCTTTGGAATGTAATTTGATCTGGAACTCAAGTATGTGTTCCCGAACAAGCATATCCTCAAACATCTCGGTACCGACAAGTATCTTGGTAGATAGGCGATTAGTCTACCGACTTCGCCTAGCAGACATCTAATGCAAATAAAACTTTATTAGAGAAGGCCCGATATATCTCTGACTCACTTCTAAAGAGTTGTCTGCAAGTCTGCTATAACATAGCACTTGCACATCTCCTTAGACTCTCGCTAGTCGTCATATGCCCTAGTTAGTGCCCTAGTGATTTCTGGACCCGTTAGGTCTAGTACAGGGATATTTAGATTGTGAGTCAATGTACGTTTACTACCCTAGGCATAAGCTAAAGAAAGCACTTCCGCTCTACGTAGTTAGAGACCCGATAACTGGTTCCCTTATGGGATAGCGGATAGGGGAACTATATGGTTGAATGAAAACGAATGCAAAATAACTTATTTTATGGATTTTGAAAATAAGCTAATTATATCCAAATGCCAGCGCTACCCTCACAGGGAAGACACATCTATGGATTAATTAAACCATGTATGTAAGATCTCGAAATAGGTTGCACCTGTCCGAGGGGGCAGTGTGCAGGTCATCCGCTTACACGGGTTTTTCCCTTGACCCTATCCAAATCTGCCAACTAAGGGCTTTGATAAACCATGGTTATCTTTTGGCCATTACCACGTGATCATCATTGTCTTCGCAACGAATACCTCACGTGTACTTCGGATGCTTAACCATGAACCTAGGCAATTACGGAACGAAAGTTCTAACGGCCCCCACGAGGGTGAGTAAAAGCCTGAACCCTTGGTGCCGTAATCGCCATATCCCGAGGGAGATCACTAAGTTGCTTGCATGGAAAAACACAGCTCTCACCCGAGGGGGTTGTTGAGTTATGCCCTCCCACCCGAGCACAAAGTGATTGGCCGTGGAGGCCAGGGGATCTCTAAAAGTCATCTCTTCAATCCCTTATTAAATTTGAGGGTTATTTTAATGCAAGTATGAGTGTACACTAAGGTCACGACAACCTATATACTAGACCCTGGTCATACCGTGCTCCCACTAGCGTTTCAAGACTTTCGCGAAGCATTAATCGATCTTGGAATATCATAGTCCCTGCCTCAAGTGGATTTCTCCACTCAAGGGTCACATTACATATCCCAAGAACATCAATGCTTTGCAAACCTAGCTATCACGCTAATGCTCTGGAGTCTAGTCTAAGGTCAGACTAACAGGAAAGGTCTTCCACTACCATGGCGCCTCGCTTATAAATTTGACGAATGATGTCATAGTAGAATTCCAACTCATTCTAGGTTTCGATGCTGGCCAATTAGGTACACCCGACTAATCGGGTGTTGACTTAATGGTGGCATAACCAAATGTGAGGAATTCATGCTATCATCAATGGTCAATTAAATAATAGGCGTCACTAGTGGAATCCTATTCTAATAAGGTCGCTAGGACCCGAGGGGAAAGGGCATCCCTCTAACACAGATAATTAAATTATCGCATCTGGGTTCTCTACAGAAAATAAAGAACGGAAGAAAGAAACAACCACACAACTGAATCAAGTTCAGGGTCCGACCCCTGAACCTGACTCGCACAGTGTAGGCTCTCTGTCTCCTTCGCAAGGTTTCTCGATCCGGTACAAGCCTCTGTATACGATCTCCTGACGCGTCCTCTCGGTGGTGGATCACCACGGTAAGTCCTCCTCTTCAATCTGTAACCGAAAAGGCTCTAGTACGCTTCGAGCAAGTGCTCGCTCGTACACAATTTCCTAGAACGAAAAGGAAAACAAACCTAGCAAAAAGCCTGGGAATCAAGGGTGGTCAACTTCCACCACTTGCCTGACTATGGCTTTAAAATTATCCACACACAGAAGAAAATATATCCAGACAAATATTTGCTAATACGGGGTCCGACCCCCGGTAGCAAGCATTCACATATCCAGATTAATTAGAAGCGGCACCCTGCAAGAATGATTCATAGAACACACAAAATATACTATGCATGATCTACTCGTAGAACCCCGATGACGGCACATACTATTAATGCGCGCACATGACGGTTTCATGAAAAAACATAAAAAGCACACCACTAGCGTGCTCTGATACCAATTGTTGAAAATAAATCCATGGTAGAGACCCGCAGCGGAAGCAAAGTGAAGGTCCGAGGATCATGAGCGGTGTGCGTTACATATCAAAATTTTCATCGAAACGATCTACATATGTGTGTATGAATCTAGCATGGCAACTACGCGAACCCCTAACGACGATCTAACGAAAGAACAATCTAGCATGCATGCATGTTCTATCTAAGTTAGATCTACTTGTTAGAGATCATACCTGTGTGCGGACTCTTTCACCGCGACAAGTTTCTTCTTTGTCGATGGAGACGGGCTCGGATCTGCTCGACATAGCTTCGGTGCAACAGCCATAACTTTCTGCTCTGAACTCCGATTGGGCTGAAATTAGGACTGCAAGTAGCCAACTTCGAGAAGCAACTATTGCAACAAGTTTCACGTTATTTGGACTTCTGTAGCTCCCAGAATCACAAAAACAATGCTGATTTTTTATGCAGATTCTGGACAGCAAAAGATTACGGGAGATGCCTTCTAGTTCACCCGATCTCACACGATGCACGGCACCTCATCGATGGATCTCTGAGTGCCTCCATACGACGAGCCTTCTCCTTCTACGAAACACCACACGAGAAAGACGATTTGCCATCCAATGGCGCAAGCGAGGGAGAGAGAGGAGATGCGAAGAGAGGAGAGGGGGCGGCTAGGGTTTCCCCATGGCTTGCATGGCCGGCCCTAGGGCTTGCCCATGCATCTAATTTCGTCCCCCCCTCTCTCCTTCTACCTTATATAGGGCCGGCCTTATCCTTATGGATAAGCCTAGCGGATAAGTTTGATAAATTCAAACCTCTCCCTATATATCTCTTCATTTATCTCTATCTTTTCCTTGTTTTTGAAAACGGTCAAAACAGCCCGTTTTCTGCGCCTCATGACCGGCCCTTTCATCGGAGGCAACAACCTCCTGAAACCAATAGGGCTGGTCTTGACCAGTCTCTCAACACTAAGGGCCGGCCCCCCTAGTACATAGTGACACATGGTATGACCAAAATGCCCTTATGTCACTAGTTGGTCGTTCCTCGTGTACGAGACTTTACAAAGCACACATAAGTGAAGTGCACCAATGATTTCACTATTCTCTGAGGTTCCCGTAAGGTGCCTCTAGTGAAGTCAACTAGTTAACTCGCAACATGCCCCGGTGCGTCGCACCCATGTGGCAAAGTCCACTTATGACAAGGAATTGCTATATGCGTCTCTGCACTAACCTAGGGTTTCCCCTTAGTGCACACACATAGCTACGCATCTACCATGCACTAGTGCAAAGCACTCACGGAGCGTATGCTTGGACTTCTCGCTTCCTCTAACTACGTTCTGTGTTTTGAGGAGATGGTATAAGAACCGTACATAATGTCGATAAGGTGGAACCTTCAGGGACCAGGGTTCATGGCTTCCAACTTAGACTCGATCGACACACTACCCGAGTGTACCATCGATCCTCTGAGTCTGAGTTAACCTCCGTAGCCACCCAGAGTGCGACGCAGGCTGCACTCCAATTCCCCCGAACTTATTATGTTCTTCCTCATACCCCTGCTCTCCGCTTAGTATGGTAAACTCGTTGTCCCTCCACTGGTGCCATGATGCAACTCGAGCGGTGGAGAATACCGTCAGACTCGAGTGCTCATATGACACGGTTCCTTCCAGGTTGACCACATACATCGTACCTCCGATTACTCTTCCGAGCAACCGGATCCGTCACCAGTCCAACTGATGACCACCTGGCCAGGGTTTAATACGACTTAGGTCAGACCAAGGAACGCACCTTCCGTTAGGGGTGTGGATAGCCTGCAGGAGTGACACGCTGATGCAACGCCAGTCGGGTAACCCAGTACACCATGGTTTTGGATCACTGCATCCGGATCCTCACACATTGGTGCGCCAAAGCACCACACAACTGGTTAGTCCACCAGACATGGTTACTCAGGGTTTAGGACCGTTTTACCCTAAGCAGAAACACGGTTTAGTGCACCGGTGTCTACTCACCGATCTATGCACCGTGTTGGTTCCGTTCGGCCACAGACACTGTGCCTAGTAATGACCGTGGTGGAGACACCCACGCTCTGTCATCCCAACAGCTTATCCTGATAGGGCGACCAACCCTAATCAGACCTGCGAACGTATTTAGGTTACATGGAATCAGTCCCTTGAGTCTCTCACTCAAGTGGACTACCATGTAGCCATGGCTCTCTGTTCTGTAATTAGAACATGTACTAAGGTACGTACCAATATGCAATCCTATACTATCAACCATACATAGCTAAACTATAGGTTTTTACGAGCTGTAGACCTCACCAATTCTAACAGCAGCTACAATGAAACATGATTTCAAAGAAATGTTACTCTATTACCAAGTTGTCACTCTTCATATGATTCCCCCGTACAGTTGCATGTAGGAATGAAATGGACATTTCCCTAACGGCAGGACCTAACGCTAAAGCATATATTTACATGTCCTTATCATTAAATATGATCTGTTTGAAGGATTGTAGGTCAATTTGTCAACTATTTATTTGGTTAAGGAACTATAAAATATAAAAGAAAGATGCGAACCGATACAATTACATCAAGCACTGGCAAATGTCGGTATTAGCATACGGGACCTCCAACACCTCCGAAGGATTCAACGTTCCGATCCTCCTCCGCTCCAACGATTTGGCTTCGCTTGCGAGCCAATCCACATCCTAGTTGGCCTCCCAAACGCGTTAGCGGGTCGAAACATAGCGACAATTGCCAGCGTTCGCTCGCAATCCCCCACAATCCTCCTCGACTCCTAATTCGTGGATCAAACATTCTGAACCACCTTCCACCCACATTGAAACCCCCCCCCCCCCCCCCCCCCCCTCTCTGCCTCCAGCTTCTAATTTGGCTGCCTCCAGCTTCTAATTTGGCTGCCTAAATGTCCTCCAAAAAAAATGATTGCTGTGCTCCTCCAATGCACCCAAACGACGAACCAGAAGATTCACCTGCAACCAGGCCGAATGTGGCCCATGATTGATGTGGTCCCACGTGGAGATGGGGCCCACGTGCGTGCTGGTTACAGGTTGGGTGCTGGTACCTTTTCTTAGAATAAAAAAAGGGAAATATTATTCATACCCCAAAAATCTGTAATTAGCCCCCGTATCCCTAGCGTTTCTCAATAACTTACTCAACAATCCTTTAATACCAACAATGCCCTTTTTTTTGTACCCCAAACCACAAAGCCGCTGCTCAGCGTCTTTTGTACCCCCAACCCAACCTAATGTTTGTTTAAACTTAGCCCAAGCCCAACCCGTCGGGTTGGCAGGGTTGTGCGGGGTGGGTTCGGGTTAACCCGCCCAAAGTCAGGTTGGGTTCGGGTTGGTCCGCCCAAGTTGCAGCTAGACGTGGCAATGAGTCGTGTCGTGTCGGGTTCGTGTCGTGTCCAAAACCCCTAGACCCGGACCCGACCCGTTTAACTAATCGTGTGTCTAGATTCTAAACCCGTACCCGACTCGCTAATAAATAGGTAGACACGATAAGACCCGGTAAGACCCGTTTACCACCCGGATCTATTCAGTTGACCCGATCCGACCCAATCCGACTTGACCCGACCTGGCCCGAAAGACCCACTGGTATTATATATTATAGTATTGGATTGCTGGTAGACCCGACCCGACCTGACTCGACACGACCCGTTGAATACTAAACGGGTCTTCCCGGGTCTACCGTGTCCAGACCCTAAACTCCGACCCGTTTATTAAACGGGTCTATCGTGTCAACCCGTTTACGACCCGAACCCGTTTAGCCTTGTCCCAGACCCGCTAATTTCGTGTCGGGTCCTGTCGGGTCGAGGAGAAATAATTCGGGTTGGGCTCGGATTAGCCCGCCCAAATTCGGGTTGAGTTCGAGTTGGACTCGGGTTGGGTTCAGGTTGGCCCGCCCAAGTTGCAGCTCTACTTGTGCCTTCAAGTATCAGCCAACTGCATAGGGTTTATTTAAGAGTGGGGTGTATTCAATAGTACATATAATTGGGGTATATTTAAGGGGGTATGTGTTTAATTGGGGTATAATCAAGTTGGGGCGGGTCATTTAACTGGGGTGTATTGAAGGTGGGGTGTAAGGGGGAAGGGTATTTTTGGGATAGGAATGGGGTATGAAAAAAAAAAATGGGGTGTGTTCAAGTTTGTTGGAAATGGGGGCTAATTACAGATTTATGGGGTATGAATAAAATTTCCCTAAAAAAAAGGATTTTTTTACAAATCAACCCCTACGAACTTACCTAATTGCGTATGAACCTCCGAATGCTTTGTATTTGCATATCGAACCTCCGAAACATATTAAGTCAAGTCGTGCATAGTCACCGCATCTTTTATATCTGTCATTAGAAAGTGACTTAAACTTGGTAATCTTCTAACCTGAGGTCCAAATAATCATTTTAGGCATGGTCAAAGGGTGACTTACCACCGGCATCGGGTGATTTCGATTGTTTTTAGCACGAGTACCCTAACTCCACTCCGATCTTCCCTCGATGCTCGTCCAGCCATCAACACTTGTCTGACAGCCCTTCATGCTCGTTCAATAGGTCTGGTAGCCCTCCTTGTTTAAACCTCACATCCAACAAAGGAATATTTCGAATGTATTCGTCATTTTGAGATGATAGCTAATTAGAGAGGTGGGTATGCACAGCTTTATATGGTTTGAAGGGTCGATATATAAATATAAGAGTTTAAGGGGCTAATTTGAAATTAGATTATTTTGTAGTGGTTGATTAGCAAAAAGATCGAAAATTAATGTATGAGAGACCTCGAATAAACTGGACAGCTAATAGTTTCATTTAGCCTAAGGTCCTTGTATTTGTTGGTAAACCCAAAACTACCCTTTCTTCTCCCCTTTTTCTCGAGCAGCTCCAGAGGTGACAGTGGCGGCTGCAGCAGAGACGGTGGGGGCTGCGACCAGCAACTCCGGTGGCGTCAGCGGCTGTAGCAGAGGCGGCAGGGGCAGTGGCCAGTAGCTCTGGCAACGGTGGCGTTCGGTGGCGGTTCGGTGAGCAGATCTGTGGTCTATGGCTCATCCCATGGCCTGTAGATCTCAGGGTTAGGTTCGGCGACGACGTTCAGTGGTTCGGTGGCGGCGAGTAGCTCCAGCGAGAGACGGCAGCGGTGTTCGGTGGTTCGATGATAGCGAGCAGCTCCGATGTTCGGTGGCGGCGGCATCGGCGAGATTCGGTGGTTCATTGGTTCGGTGACGTACCGAAAGAGAATTTGAAATACAGTAGAGAGCGTTCGGCGGAGGCAAAGTCCGGCCCGGAGTTTGGAAGGGAGACGGAGCGATTGGCCCGGCACGAGGTCCGGCCCCACGGCTCCGAACGTTGACCCGCGGGTCACACAGATCCACAACCGCGGAACACGGTCCACCTCTTTCATTCCAACTTCCTCCCCGCATTCTGTCGTGGCAAAGGGACAGCTGTGATCGGGTGCCTGGACTCTGGACAGAAAAGGTTGGAAAAAACGAGTTGGCTGAGTAACATTATTGTAATAAATACTCCATGCCTCCCTCTGCGGTGGATATCTTCTTCACCTACCTTCGAAGGAGAATCAACACCTACAACCTCCAAGGTATGTTTCTTCCCTTCTTCCTTCTTTTCTTTTCTGGGTCTTCTCTCTCTCTCTCTCTCTCTCTCTCTCTCTCTCTCTCTCTCTCTCTCTCTCTCAACTTCAAATTCCTCGTTGTTAAATAACTTAAATCAAAGAATTGGGTTTTTTGAACCAGTTGGTTGGATATTGTTCAACAGCCATGTCTGTTGATGTTCTTATTACTTCTGATTAATGGGTAGTTTGGAATTTCGCTGTGGATCTTTCTGTATTTGCAATTCAATGATGGGTTGCTGTAGTTGTGCATATCAATCCAATCACACGGTTTCAATCAAACGATTGATCACACTACTGTGGCTCCTGATGGATGAAGGAACACTTGGAGGGTGAGAAACCCATGTTGGATTCAGTTTGTCTTTCATCTTTGGTTGACACAAAATTTATAGCCGTTGGACAATTAGGGGAGTTGTAGGAGCTTTTTATGATTGCTGTACTTCTAGGGTTTTCTTCATTTGATTGGTAGGGCTAGAAGGGGAATCCCCTCTTCCCTCTTTGAGAGAGGGGGGGGGGGGGGGGGGGGGGTCTTTGGAAAACTTGAAGACCCAATTTGGCTGAGATCTTAGTTCAATTGGATGTTAGGGTTTAATTTGTTACATCTCATTTAGCTTTTTTTTTTAAAAAAAAAATCTTGTGATGATTAGTTAGCATTAGTTTTTTTTTATAATCTTGTTTTCTTCAGTTATATTAGACTTGTTTAGTGATTCTTGCTAGTGGGTAGCTGGTAATTCTACGAACTCTAGCCTATTTATGATTTATCTATTTCGATTGTAGGGCTTTTTGTGCAGAGTAAGGAGCTCATCATCTCATAATCGGGGTGTTGGAACCGTTTAACGTGGAATATTTGAAAATTCTAAATTCCTGAGAGAAATGATAGAGGCGGTTATTAACCCATCGTTCGAATGTTATGTCAAGATTGGAGGTTCGAATGTTTAGATCTTCAAGCTACATAGTTTGGGTGTTTAGACGATCATGGCCAGCACGGTCAGTAAAGTCCGTTACGTGAGATGCCCGAAATGTCTCAAGCTTCTTATAGAATTTGCTGATGTTCCGGTATACCAGTGTGGTGGATGTGGTGCACTCCTCCGAGGTGAATCCTTAGCTTTTTCTTTTTTGTACCAAGGATTTTTCTGTCGATGATAAATCAGTTCTGACGATTGTGTTTCCTTCTTGTCGAGATATCAGTTTTGATGATTGTTTTTATTATGCAGCAAAATATTCTGATGCTTCCGGTGATAATGGAACCTTAGGCGCGCTTGAAACGAGTAATTCTTCGAAGTTACCGGGAGATGGTTCATCGGATAATGGGTCGAGCTCTCCCGGAAATCCTTGCTCGAATGCTGAGTCTCCAGAGGCAGGTCATCAGAAGGGAGAATCCTCAGATATTGGTGAAAATGGGATCAAAGAGGAAGAAAGCCAACCAGTTGATAGGATTCAAACTGAAACTGAATACCTTTTTAATGAAGATGTTGATAAGTCTTTAGGGCTTAATCAGCAAAGCTCCAATGGTTTAGCGTTGAGCGATAAATTGGAAGAAACCGCAAACCAGGATGTTGCATCTGAGGAGGATTTGGGTGATAGAACACACGGCAATGGGCATGATGGTCGTTTGCAGTCGCCTACTAGAAGCTCTCGAGATTATGATGCCAGTGCCGTCTCCTCCAACAATGGAACCAATGAAAATTATCTGCCCCCATCTGCAATAAATTCTAATGATAAAAGGGTTTTCGGTTCGGTCGATAATAAAGAAAAGGAAGGAGGCGATTCCTCGGAGGCTATAATGAATACCATTCTGTTGCAAAAGCTTCATGACCTTTTGTTGAGTTCGTCGAATGGGAGGCGCGCACATAGCTTCGATTCAAATAGAGCCGAATCGTCTTCCAGGTATCGTGTTCATACACAAGGGCGAGGAACCTCGCTTGACTCTGCAGATTTTTATTCCTTACAAAACTGGATGGGATCCGAGCTTTCTACAACTCTATCGAGGGACTCAACCTTCCATTTTGGACCACGCAACAATGGAAATGGGAGCGGATCTATCAATTTCAATCACCGCGATCAAGGCCAATCAGAGTTGTTGAGGATGGTTGATGAACTGAGAGATAAAGTTAGCAAATTGTATGATCAAAGGGGAGGGAAAAGAAGACCCCATACCAGAAGAGCTCCTCGCCTTCATCCGTGCCTGAGCTCAAACTTGGGCCATCGCCCTCATGGAACATACTACGGGCTGAGAACAAGTGTGCCCGAGATATATCAGGTCTCGCAGTTGCCTCTCTCGTGCCATCCCTGTTGTTCATGTTTGCATTGCAAGCTGGACGACGGCAGCTTACCCAACTTTCATCACAATGGTCCATGTAGAGCTTGTGCCCACAATTTGTGGCACCATCCTTCGGTTCCGCGGCATGAACTTGAGTTGGATAAGCTCCGCCACAGCGAAAAACGACAGCCCTCGAAGCGCCATTGCCGCCCACTTTCAGGCGCGGCGCCTTTCGTCATATGCGACAAATGCTTGAGGTTGCTTCAGCTGCCCGCGGATTTCCTCGTATCGCGGAGGAGGCTGCAGAAGCTGCAGTGCGGTGCCTGCTCCAAAATCCTCTCGTTTTCGTTTCGCTCAAGTGATCGTACGACTCCTCAGACTTCTATCGAGGTGCTTCATCCTGACAGCGAGGTTGACGAGATATCTGTTTCTCATCCGAACGATTCCCCTCGAGGGGATAGCACTTCTTTTTCCGAAGAGTTTGGGCTCTTGTTGATTAAGAGCTATTCTGCAGTGGCCGAGGCTGTGGTAAATGACTCGAGGAATTCTTTTGGAGAGAGAGATGGTAAGCAAGCCCCGAGCTCAGCACTTCATCACCTCATGGGGTACTCTTCGGCCACTGAACTATTATGTCATCCCGACGATGAAGGTTATGAAAGCACGGAACCAACCGGCCCGCGTTCTCGTAGGCCTTCTGCAGAAAGCCATGTGTTGATGGATTGAGAGGAGGGAAATGGTAGTCGCAAGTATTCGGATGCTTGGTACGAGATCGGCCGCCGAATAGATTGAGACCTTTGAGAGGTGGTTCTCTTCTTCAGAGGGTAGTGAAGAAGGGAGTACAGAATTCCCTCCATACTAAAGTATTGGATTGGCTAGATAATGTGGATGATATACTTCATACTAGAGGGAATTCCAAATCCCACAAAGGAGTCTTTCGAGCCACAAGTTCATGTGAAGTAAAAGTATTTCATGGGCTCAACATCTTTGATTGCCTTCGAGATATTGCAGCCACGTATTTATATGTATTTCATTTGTTTGTTTGATAAATGTATATTTCTGAATCATCGGGCTCGGTATTGGATGGCTCAGATTGATTCATCTCCTGCAGCAATTGAGTTGCAAGGCTGTGTTCTTTTCCCAGGAATTGAAATCCCCTGGAACTGGGCACATTCCCATATTGTTCCATTAGACCGTCAGGTACCCAGGGATTTACTCTCCTATATCTGGTTTTCTAAACAGGTTCATGCTTTCACCTTGAGGATGGAGGTACAGTGGGATTTGCAAGTCTTGGGTGTTTGGTTGAGAAATGAAATCCCACAGATACCCGGCTTTCATTTCCCAGGGAACATACAGGCCCTGCTATGGAAAGAACATGGGAATGGGCGCATTTCCAGGGAAACACAATTCCCAAGAAAAAGAACCGAAGTAGTACAACTCCAAAATTGAAAGAACCGAAATGGTACAACTCCAAAATTCATTTCAAAGACAACAAGATCATCAATTCCCACCTGTCCACAATCCCGAGTATCTCATTGTAGGGCGTGCAAAAAACGACCCGAACCGCCTAACCGAACCGAAACCAATCAAAATTTAACCGAAATAACCGAACCGACAAAACCGATTAAATCGGTTTCGGTTCCGGTTCCCGGGTATGGAACACCGAACCGAAACCAAAAAAAACCGACCCGACTTCTTAAATCATAAACCCAATGGCCATAATGCTTTTGTTTCCAATAAGTATAAGTATGAAGTAATTATGTTACATCTACAATACTGCAAAAGAATGAACGTCGGTTGATTTTGCTTTGAACTTTCATTTTGGCACTATGTAAGGACACAATCATCCACTGATTTGTCACGAACTGACGATCAAGATTCAAGAGCCAAGGGCTCTAGCATACCTCATATCAACCAAAACCGAACCAAAAACCGATCACACCGAACAGACAAAAACCGACCATTTCGGTTTCGGTTTTGATTTTTCGAAAACCGAAAAAAAATAAAACCGACACCGAAACCGACCGACCAAACCGACGCTCACCCCTACTATCTCATTGTTAGGTCCACAGAACATGTACAGCTGAAACTTAGTGGAATCAATTTCGGTGTTAATAATGCTATAAACATTTCTTCGGTTACATTGCCTTGTTATTTATAAACATGAGAATCACCGGTTCTGTGTATAAGCTTCTACATTGTAGTTTTGTCTAGAATCCAGGATCACGCTGAAATTAGTACATGTTCCCGATCCTCCTCCGGTTGGAGACGACGGTGATCCTTTGGTCCCGGAGCATGTTCATGTTGGGGGCTAACAACCGTGTATAACGGTCGAAATACAGAAGCTGCTTCATGAGAAGTGCAAACTCCCGCGGAAATCTCAACCCGTACGATTCACTCACCCGGACCTGTAAAAAAAAAAACACAGTGAATGCTATCTGTGCACCACTTGTTAAAACAACAGCTACGAATTACTCCAAATCGACGTACCAAGTCAAGAAATAGGGCATTCATCTGCGTCTCGTTGACGACTACGTTGGCAGAAATAGCTGCTGCATTTGGCCCTCTCGCCGTCGCAACAACGATCTCTGTATCTAGGTCCTGTCGGGGTCCAAGGACACAAAGATAGATGAACATGATGGTTAAAAAAATTAATAAATTTTTTTTAAAAAAATGGATTTCAAATTAGATTCCGACATAAGTGGATTTTCTGCAGATTCCAGCATTTGCTATGTATTAGTATAGAGATGGATCGGGTTTTATGTATAGTCGAGTCGGGTTCATGTGCTATTGATGTACATATATATTGGACTTTAGTCCCTTAATAGAGATCATTCCATTCTCTCCAAACCCTAACCGATCTCCTAACATGGATCAAAACCCTAGGGTTTCTCCGCGGTGAAGGCGACTCCTCCGGCATCGGCCTCCTCCTCCTCCGGCCTTCCCCTCCGGCACTGATATCACCTTCGACAACTCACCCGACCACCGGCCTCCCCTCTCCCTCCCACACCCCACTCGGCCTCCCGCAGAACCCCTGCTCCCTCCTCCAGCCCCGTGCTCAACCCCCAGCCTCCCACCCTCACCCGCCGCCCCTCCAACCTCCATCTGCACCCGCTGCCCCCCCTTCTGCCGTCCCCTGCAGCCCGTAGCCCCTCCCCCCTTCTGGTCTCCCCTGCAGCCCGCACACCCCCCCCCCCCCCCCCCCCCCATCCCTTCGGCCTCCTGCCGAATCCCCGCTCCCTCCTATGGCCCCGCGCTCAACCCCCGGCCTCCCACCCTCACCCGCCCCCCCCCCCCCCCCCCCCCCCCCCCCCCCCTCCTCCGCCGACCTCCTGCACTGCAGCCTCCCTCCCCCAACCTCCTCCACTGCAGCCCTCCCTCCCCTGGCCCTCCTCCCACCACAGCCCCCTCCTGGGCTTCTTCCTCCACCGCACCCCCCCTCCCCCCTCAGCCTCCTCTCCACCGTAGTCCCCCCCTGTGCCAGCTCCTCCCCCGACCTCCTCCTCCCACTACAACCCCCCCCCCCCCCCCTCCACCGCAAGCCCCCCCTCCGACCCGTCTTCTCTGTACTGGAATGCCCAGAACCTCCCTTGTGCCGGCTCGCCCCCATACTTCAGGAGTATGGTTTCCTACAGCATCTCTCGGCTCCCATACTGCCTGCACATAGTAGCTGATCATCGAGTCCCTTTGTCTCCTCGTTTTAATGGTATTCTCGGGCCACGTCCCTCCACCACGTCAGTCGACTGTGGACGTCGTTAGGGTCCCCTCCGCTATGATGGCGGGACTGTTGCTGCCGCTGATCTCCCTACTCAAGCACCGTCTGTCACCACTCCTGTTCAGCCTCAGTATTACTCTAAATGTCTCCAGTGCCTTAAGGAGCTACTATTTCGATACCTCGCCTCCACCATCTCTTCGACAGATCACAGCCTTCTGCCACTCCGGGTACTATTGCTCCATGAATTTTCGATTCGAGTGCCTCCTGCCACCTTACCTTCGATTCTTCTGTACACACAGACTGTAACTCTACTCCCACCTACCTGGGGGTCCACACTGCTAACGGGATTCGTGTACCCATTTCGCAGTGTGGATCCATCACCCCTGCCTCCGATCCCACTGGTCGTCTAACCTTACTTCGTGTTCACCTCGCTCCCATCTTAAACATTAACTTAATATCTGTTAGTTCTCTTTGTGACTCGGGCATGACCGTTACATTTAATTCTTCTTGTTTTGTGCAGGATCCGCGGACATGTCAAAGAGTTAGGCTGGGTCGTAGAGCAGGGGGACTATATCAGTTGGATCACCTTCAGGTTCCCACTTCCACTCCGTTAGCTCTGTCTGTGTGACGACCAATAGCCAAGAGCCAAGACTCCTGAGGTTGGGATGCCAAGATAGATGAGGTGAGGTAAGGTGAGGTGTATAAGGCCACGAGTTAGTCCCACATCATCTGGAGAGAAAGAGATCATGAGCTACTTATATAATTTTCCCTCCCAAACATAGAAGACGTGTTTTAAAACCGTGTACCGTTACAGAATTCATCAGAACTCAGTAGTTAAGCGTGCTCAGGCGAGAGCAATACTAGGATGGGTGACCTCCTGGGAAGTTCTCGTGCGGGCACAGGCATAGCGGACAATATCTTGTGTGTTTGGGGCATGTTAATGTACATATAGATGGGTCGGGTTTACTGTACAGTCGGGTCGGATCGTATAGTGATACATGTACATATATTGGGCTTGAGTCCCTCAATGGAATGCATTCTATTCCTCTCCAAACCCTAGCCGTCATCTCCTAACATGGTATCAGAGCACTAGGGTTCTCCCGACGACGACGGTCCTCCTCCTTCGGCTGCACCTCCCCGACCGGCCTCCCTCCTCCACCGGCTCACCCCGTCCGGCCCCTCTCCCCCACCGGCCCCCCCTTCCCGCCGCCCGACAGCCACCCAAAACCCCCCTTCCGCCTGCCCACCCCGTCCGGTCTCCCTCCTCCATCGGCCCCCCCCCGTTCCGCTGCCCGATTGCCACCCTACCGCCCCCCCCTACAGCCCCCGACACCCTCCCGACCCCCTTCCTCCACCCCCCTACAGCCCCCGACCCCCCTACCGCCCCCCGCCCCCGACAACCCCCGACCCCCCTCCTCCGCCCACCTACAGCCCCCGACCACCTTCCTCCCCGCCCTACATCCGCCCTACAGCCCCCCTACAGCCCCCCGACACCCTCTACAGCCCCCCTACAGCCCCCGAGACCCCCTACAGGCCCCTTCCTCCACCCCCGACCCCCCTTACAGCCCCCGCCACCACCTTCAGCCCCCTCCCTCCAGCCCCAACACCTCTTACAGCCCCCAATCCCCCTTCCTCCACCCCTTCCCGGTTCTCCCCCCCCCCCCCTCTATTGAGCCTCCTCCATGGCTTCTCCAGTCATACCGTCCGTCGTTGCGATCTCTCCACCGCTGAAGGCGGTCGCCTTTCAGTTGTCATCGGCCAGCGACTGGCCTAACTGGTCCCTCACCGTCGAGGCCGCGCTCTCCAGTCGTGATCTGTGGGGTCACATCACCGGCGAGGATCCTCCTCCCACTGACTACTCTGGTTCCTCCTCTGTCACCAGCAGTGCAGCGTCTTCTGCTGCGACTGCTACCACGGCCACCACCATTGCTGCTCTTACGTGGCGCCGCCACGATCAGGCCATCCGGGCGTACCTTCTGGACTCTGTTGCTCGTCCGCTCCTTGCTCCCATCGGCCGCCTTCCGACAGCGCGCGCGATGTGGGAGTATCTCCGGGACCGTTTTCTCCCGTGCGGAGGCGCACGCCGGCATCAGCTCATCTGTGACTCGCAGTCTGCCCGTCAGGGGGAGCGCACCATTCAGGACTTCTTCAGTCAGATGAGTGCCTACTGGCATGAGCTGGACTCACTGATCCCGGAGCGGTGTGCCTGCCCCCGCTCCGGGGATTTCCAGCGCTACCTCGACGAGGGCCACCTGCACCAGTTCCTGGCAGCGCTTCGACCGGAATTTGCTCTCATAGCTGCCCAGCTCCTGCACCGTGAGCCACTCCCTCGGCTAGAGGATGCTTTACTCGCCTTGGTCGACGAGGAGACCCGCCTTCAGACTCAGGGCGCTCGTCCTCCTTCACTTGCTCCTAGCTCCGACACTGTCCTGACAGCCGGGTTCTCTGATGAGGCTGTCTTCTGTCACTACTGCAAGGAGCCCGGCCACATGAAGCGCGACTGCCCTACACGTCCTCCACGCAACCCCCGCTGGGGTCCGGATGAGAGAGCCCCACGCTGGGCTTCGACTTCCCGCGACGATCGACGCGGCGGTCGAGGTGGGCGGAGCCGTGGACGTGGTTCGTCTTCCTTCCGCCACTTTGGTGGTACAGCGGCTACTGTAGAGGCCTCGACGCTCCCCACTGCTACTACAACACCTTCTCAACCTGAGCCAGACCGTCTTCAGCGCCTCGAGGAGCTTCTTCGCCACCTAGCCTCCACCGGCTCCGCGACTGCGCACGGCTTGTCTGCCTCCTCTGGTACTACTGCTCCATGGATCTTCGATTCGGGTGCCTCCTGTCACCTTACCTTTGACTTCACTGTCCTCACGGACTGTTCTCCCACTACCACCCACCAGGAGGTTCGCACTGCGGATGGGACTCTCGTCCCTATTCCGCAATGTGGCTCCATCACTACCACCTCTAACCCTTCTGGTCGCCTGACCCTACCCCATGTCCATCATGCCCCCCGTCTTAATATTAATCTGATCTCTATCAGTTCTCTTTGCGACTCTGGCCTGATTGTCACCTTCACCCCTTCTGTTTGTGTTGTGCAGGATTCGCGGACGGGTCAGAGGATTGGGCTGGGCCGTAGGGCAGGAGGACTCTACTAGTTGGATCATCTCCATGTGTCTTCCGTTGCGTCTGTCATGTCTGTCACCTCTGATGCCGACCTGTGGCACAGAAGGTTAGGTCATATATCGAGTGATCGACTCAAAAGCGTATTCCGTTCGGGCACTTTGGGTCGAGCGTCGTTCTCCCCCCTCTCTGTTTGTACGGGTTGTAGACTGGCAAAGCATCTAGCTCTTCCTTTTTCTGCTAGTGCTTCCCAGTCTGATGCTTTATTTGATTTAGTCCAATCGGACATTTGGGGTCCTGCTCCTGTTGCATCTCTATCAGGTTACATGTATTATGTGTGCTTTATCGATGACTATTCTAGGTGCACCTGGGTTTATCTTATGCGTCATCGATCTGAAGTACCTCACATCTTTAGGAGATTCACCACTATGATACACACTCAGTTTGGTCGGCGCATCAAGACCTTTCGGTTTGATTGTGCCAAGAAGTATCTCTCCTCTGAGATGCGTGAGATTCTTCAGTCTCACGGCACTCTTCACCAGCAGTCCTGTCCCCACACCCATGAGCAGAACGGCGTTGTCGAACGCAAGCATCGTCATGTCCTTGAGACTGCACGAGCCTTGCTTCTCTCTGCCTCTGTTCCTCACTCCTACTGGGCTGAAGCTGTCATAACGGCTGTCCACCTCATCAATATCACTCCGTCGTCTGCTCTGTCCGGTGCCACCCCATACGAGCGCCTTCACTCCAGCCCACCTGATTACTCTCTTCTTCGCACGTTTGGCTGCACGTGCTTCGTTCTTCTTCCTCCCCATGAGCGCACCAAACTCTCTGCGAGGTCTGTTAGGTGTGTTCACTTGGGGCTCAGTCGGGAGCACAAGGGGTATCGGTGCTATGATCCTTTGGCTCGTCGGATCCGTGTCTCCCGTCACGTCTCCTTTGTTGAGGACGTCCTGTACTTTTCACCTGAGTCTCGGGATCTTTCCTTGCCTCCTGCATCATCCTCCTCGCCTTCCTCACATCTCCACATCCCTGTTCTACCCCCGCTTTCTGTTGTCCCATCCACGCCTACTCCTTCTCCATCTTCCCCGCCACCTCCACCGCCACCATCACCACCCCCTCCGTCTTCCTCGACACCTCCACCACCACCTGTTACTCGTGTTTATGTTCGTCGGTCTGCAGCTCCTCCTCCAGAGTCGGCTCACACTGGTACTCCCTCGCCTGATGTTGCTGCCCCCTCCTCCCCGGTCGTGGATCCTGCTCCTGTTCGGCGCTATCCAGCGCGCGAACATCACCCTCTTGACAGATATGACTACTCTCCTGACAGGTTTGGCTACTCTGCTTTTCCCTCTGACTCTCCTGACTCTTCTGGCTACTCTGCCAGTGTCTCCTATTCACCCTCCTTTCAGGCTTTTCTTACTGCTATCCACACCCATCGGGAACCCCAATCGTACCGTGAGGCAGCGTTACATCCAGAGTGGCGGCAGGCCATGTCAGTTGAGCTTGAGGCTTTTCAGCGGACCCAGACCTGGGAGTTGGTGCATTGTCCCTCCGGGGTGGTGCCTGTTAGCTGCAAGTGGATATTCAAGGTCAAGACTCGACCTGACGGATCCATTGAGCGGCACAAGGCTCGCCTCGTTGCTCGTGGCTTCTCCCAGGAGTATGGGATTGACTACGAGGAGACGTTTGCTCCAGTTGCTCGGATGACTACTGTACGCACCCTCTTAGTTGTGACAGCTGCTTGAGGGTGGCCTCTCTATCAGATGGATGTCACCAATGCGTTTCTCCACGGTGATCTCTCCGAGGAAGTCTACATGGCTCCTCCTCCGGGCGTTTCAGTTCCTCCAGGGCACGTGTGTCGTTTGCGCCGAGCCATCTATGGGCTCAAGCAGGCCCCTCGTGCCTGGTTTGAGCGATTTCGCAGTGCAGTTCTGGCCGCCGGGTTTGTTGAGCGTCACTCCGACTATGCCTTGTTCACTCGCTCCTCCAGTCAGGGCATTGTAGTTCTTCTCCTCTATGTGGATGATATGATCATCACTGGGGATGACAGTGCCACCATCGCCTCTCTCCAGCGATACCTCCAGAGTCAGTTTGAGATGAAAGATCTGAGCTCTCTTCGCTACTTTTTGGGCCTTGAGATTGCCCGGTCAGCTCGTGGTCTGTTGGTCTCCCAGCAGAAGTACATCTCCGACATCCTTGCTGATGCTGCTCTTACTGACACACGCACTGCTGATACACCCATGGAGCTCAATTTGAAGCTTCTCGCTACAGATGGTGAGCCGCTCCATGATGTCTCCCGCTATCAGAGGCTGGTTGGGATGCTCGTCTATCACCATGACCCGGCCAGACATTGCCCATGCTGTTGGCATTGTCAGTCAGTTTGTTCAGGCTCCACGGTCAGTACACTATGCGGCTGTTCTTCGGATTATCCGCTACCTCCGGTGCACCATCACCCGTTCACTACTGTTTCCCTCCACCTCTCCGTTGGTGCTGCGTGCCTACTCCGATGCAGATTGGGCAGGAGATGCAGCCACTCGTCGATCTACTACAGGATACTGTGTGTTTCTGGGTGATTCACTGATTTCGTGGCGCAGCAAGAAGCAGGAGTCTGTTGCTCGCTCCAGCACCGAAGCCGAATACAGGGCTATGGCTTCTACCACCGCTGAGATTGTCTGGCTTCGCCGCCTTCTGCTCGACTTGGGAGTGGTGATATCCGGGCCCACCCCTCTCTTCTGTGACAACCGGAGTGCTATTCAGATTGCTAGCAACCCGGTCTTCCATGAGCGAACAAAACATATTGAAGTTGATTGTCATTATGTTCGCCAGGCGTTTCTCGACCACACCATCTCCCTGCCTTTCATTTCCTCATCGGAGCAGACTGCTGATTTTCTGACGAAGCCCCTGACGATTGCTCGCTTCCGGCATTTTCTAGGCAAACTCTCGGTTCATGATCCACCGTGAATTTGAGGGAGAGTGTTAATGTACATATAGATGGGTCGGGTTTACTGTACAGTCGGGTCGGATCGTATAGTGATACATGTACATATATTGGGCTTGAGTCCCTCAATGGAATGCATTCTATTCCTCTCCAAACCCTAGCCGTCATCTCCTAACAGGGCGGATGTTACAAACTGGTATCAGAGTCGGTTCTCCTCGGGATAGGAGGGTTTAACCCTACACGAGAACGTGTAGCCCTAAGAGGGGTGGATTGTGACGACCAATAGCCAATAGCCACGACTCTCGAACTAAGAAGCACTGACACTGGTACGGGGACACGGGTACGACATGACACGGGTTCGCCGACACGGTAAATCCTAAAAAAGAAGAACACGGGTACGTGGGGACACGGCAAAATAAATTAATATTTTTAATTTTATATTTTATATATGTTTGCAATTCATATATATTTCGATAACCGAAAAAACCTCATAAAAAACAACTAAAATAAAATTTTAATGCATATTGCATCGCTATCGTTAGTTACATCCAACTCGATCGGTGAATCGCAGACAGCTCTAAATGGTATGGAAAATAACGATTGTGCTTCAGTTTTGACTTCAACCTATCTAAAACATCAGAGAATACGATAAGTTAAAGCCAAACATGAATCGTAACCGTCCATCATAACCATCCGACAAGTGAATCACACTCAAGCCCAAATGGCATATAAAAGAACAACTGCGACTCAGTTTTGGCTTCAACTTATCTGATTCTCTGAGGTTATAATCTCAGAGGATCAGATAGATTGAAGTCAAAATTGAATCACCACAGCTTGTAACCCGATCCTATATCGAGCAGTCCGTCAACCCGCAATGACCCGAGTGTCCGAGGAGTGTCCGACAGTGTCCGGCTCCTGGAAGCACGTAGGACACGGCACATGCGTGTCCGGTGCGTGTCCGACGAGTGTCCGACGAGTGTCGGTATCTGACACGGGTACGGGAGGCCTGGGGAAGTGTCCATGCTTCCTAGCTCCTGAGGCTGGGATGCCAAGATGGATAAGGTGGGTTAAGGTGAGGTGTACAAGGCCACGAGTTAGTCCAACATCGCTTGAAGAGAAGGAGATCATGAGCTACTTATATAATTTCCCCTCCCAAACATAGAAGGCGCGCTTTAAAACTGTGTGCCGCTACGGAATTCATCAGAACACAGTAGTTAAGCGTGCTCGGGCGAGAGCAGTACTAGGATGGGTAACCTCCTGGGAAGTTCTCGTGCGGGCACGGGCATAGCAGACAACATCTTGTGTGTTTGGGACGGATGTTACAAAATGGAATCAGAGTCGGTTCTCCTCGGGATGGGGGGGTCTAACCCTACACGAGGACGTGTAGCCCTAAGGGGGGTGGATTGTGACGACCAATAACCAAGAGCCACGACTCCTGAGGCTGGGATGCCAAGATGGATGAGGTGAGGTGTACAAGACCACGAGTTAGTCCCACATCGCCTGGAGAGAAGGAGATATTGAGCTACTTATATAATTTTCCCTTCCAAACATAAAAGACGCATTTTAAAACAGTACGCCGCTACGGATTCCGTAAGAATTTCATAGTTAAGCGTGCTCAGACGAGAGCAGTACTAGGATGTGTGACCTCCTGGGAAGTTCTCGTGCGGGCACGGGCATAGCAGACAATATCTTGTGTTTAGGGCATACCATTTTGTAACATCCGCCCCAAACGCACAAAATATTGTCCGTTTTGCCCATGCCCGCACGAGAACTTCCCAGGGAGGTCACCCATCCTAATACTGCTCTCGCCCGAGCACGCTTAACTACGGAGTTTTTACGAAATCCATAGCGGCACACGGTTTTAAACGCGTCTTCTATGTTTGGGAGGGGAAATTATATAAGTAGCTCAAGATCTCCTCTCCAGGCAATGTGAGGCTAACTCGTGGCCTTGTACACCTCACCTCATCTCATACATCTTGGCATCCTAGCCTCAGGAGTCTTGGCTCTTGGCCTATTGGATCTTGGTCGTCACAGTCTGTTACCTCTAATGCCGATTTGTGGCACAGAAGGTTAGGTCACATATCCAATGATCGACTCCAAAGCATTTTTCGCTCTGACGTTATGGGTCGGGTGTCCTCTCTCTCTGTCTGCACTGGGTGTCCATTAGCAAAGCACCTTACTCTTTCTTTTTCTACTAGTGTTTTTCGTTCCAGCGCCCCTTTTGATCTTGTGCACTCTGACGTGTGGGGTCCTACTCCAGTTGCCTCTTTTACTGGTTTTTTGTATTATGTGAGCTTTATAGATGATTACTCCCACTGCACCTGGGTCTATCTAATGCGTCGCCGCTCTGAGATTCTTCATATTTACAGGACCTTCACTACTATGCTTCATACCCAGTTTGGTCGGCGCATTAAGACTTTTCGGTCTAACTGTGTCCATGAGTATCTCTCCTCGGAGATGCATAAGATCCTTCAGACTCACGACACTCTTCACCAACAGTCGTGTCCCCACACCCATGAACAGAACGGGGTCGCCGAGCGCAAATATCGACATGTCCTCGAGACAGCACGAGCTCTACTTCTGTCTGCTTCTGTTCCACATTCCTACTGGGCTGAGGTTGTTCTGGCCGTTGTTTACCTCATCAGCATCAATCTGTCCTCCACCCTCTCTGGTGTTTCCCCATACGAGCGGTTTTACTCCACATCTCCTGATTACTCTTTTCTTCATATCTTTGGGTGCACATGTTTCGTCCTCCTCCCTCCCCATGAGCGCACCAAACTCTCTGCTAGGTCTGCTAGGTGTATTCACTAAGGAATCAGTCGGGAGCACAAGGGATATCGGTGCTACGATCCCTTGGTTCGCCGGATCCGTGTCTCTCGTCATGTCTCCTTTGTAGAGGATGTCCCTTACTTTTGCACTAAGTCCCGGGATCTTTCCTCACCGCCTACGTCATCCTCTACGCCTTCACCTTCCTACCTCCGTATCCTGCTCCCACACTCACCTTCCCGGTTAAGCCTCCTTTACCTTCCTCACCTCCCCTATCTCCACCACCTCCACCTCCCCCGTCTCCACCACCTTCCTCGCCACCTCCCCCTCCCCTGTCTCCCCAGTTACCTCCACCACCACCACCTGTCACGCGTGTCTACGTTCGTCGCTCCACAGTTCCTCCCACCGAGACTGTCCATTGGTACTCCTTTGCCTACAGCTGCTCCCACCTCTCTGGCTGTGGATCCTGGTCCTGTTTAGCGCTACCCTTCGCGCGAACATCACCCTCCTGACAGATATGACTACTCCCATGATAGGTTTGGTTACTCTGCTTTTACCCCTGCCTCTTCTAACACCACTGAACACTCCGCTGTTGCTTCCTATTCTTCGGTCTACCGTCTTTCTCACTGCTCTCCACTCCCATCGGGAGCCCCAGTCATACCGTGAGGCAGTTTTGCACCCATAGGGACGACAGGCCATGATAGCGGAGTTTGAGGCATTTCAGCGGACTCAGACGTGGGACTTGGTTCCTTGTCTCTCTAGCATGGTGCCTGTCAGCTTGCAAATAGATCTTCAAGGTCAAGACTCGACCTGATGGTTCCATTGAGTGGCACAAGGCCCGCCTCGTTACTCGTGGCTTCTCCCAGGTATATGGGATTGACTACGAAGAGACTTTTGCTTCAGCTGCTCGGATGACTATTGTGTGCACCCTCTTAGCTGTGGCAAGTGGCAACTGCTCGAGGGTGACTTCTCCATCAGATGGATGTCACCAATGCGTTCCTTCACGATGGCCTCTCCAATGAGATATATATGGCTCCTCCACCGGACGTTCCTGTTCCTCCAGGGCACGTTTGTCGTCTGCACCGAGCTATCTATGGGCTCAAACAGGCCCCTTGTGCCTGATTTGAGCGCTTTCGCAGTACAGTTCTTGCCGTTGGGTTTGTAGAGCGACATTCTGACTATGCCCTATTTACCCGCTCCTCCAGTCAAGGTCTTGCTATTTCGCTACTGTATGTGGATGATGTGATCATCACTGGGGATGACAGTGCCACCATAGCATCCCTTCAGCATCACCTCCAGAGTCAGTTTGAGATGAAAGATCTGGGCCCTCTTCGATACTTCCTTGGCCTTGAGATTGCCCGACTCGACCCGTGGTTGATTAGTATCCCAGCAGAAGTACATTTCCGACATTCTTACCGATGCAGATCACACTAACTCTCGCACTGCTGACACACCCTGGAGCTCAACTTGAAGCTCCTATCTACAGATGGTGAGCCTTTCCGGGACGTCTCCAGATATCAGAGGTTGGTTGGTATGCTAATTTATCTCACTATGACTAGACATGACATTACTCATGATGTTGGCATTGTCAATCAGTTTGTTCAGGCTTCCCGATCTGTTCACTATGCCGCAGTACTCAGGATCATTCGCTATCTCTGGGGCACCATCACTCGTTCTTTGCTTCTCCCCTCCGCCTCTACTCTAGTGCTGCGCACCTACTCCGATGCAGACTGGGCAGGAGATGTTGCTACACGCCGTTCTACCACCGGATACTGTGTGTTCCTTGGTGACTCTCATTTCTTAGCGCAGTAAGAAACAGGAGTATGTTGCTCGCTCCAACACCGAAGCCGAATACAGGGCTATGGCTTCCACCACTGCAGAGATTGTCTGATTTCGTCGCCTTCTCCTTGACCTGGGAGTTGTGATCTCCGAGCCCACACCCCTATTCTATGGCAGCCGGAGTGCTATTCAGATTGCTAGCAACTCGGTTTTCCACGAGCAGAAGAAATAGATAAAGGTTGACTATCACTATGTTCGCCAGAATTTCATTGCTCGCACCATCTCCATGCCATTCATTCATTCGATGGAGCAGACTGTTGATTTTCTCACGAAGGCTCTTACAGTTACTCGCTTCAGGCATTTTGTCAGCAAACTCTCGGTATATGATTCACCGTGAGTTTGAGGGGGGAGTGTTAATGTATAGAGATGGATCGGGTTTTATGTATAGTCGGGTTGGGTTCATGTGCTATTGATGTACATATATATTGGGCTTTAGTCCCCCAATAGAGATCATTCCATTCTCTCCAAACCCTAGCCGTCATCTCCTAACATGCTATTAGTCCTCACAGAATCGGGATATGCAAGATTCCTTGATAAAAGGGATTCAACATTTTATCGCATGACTTTGTCTTTCATGACCCATGTTGAGTGGTTAGTCCCACATCAGTAATGGGAGCGGTGATCTCTGTCTTCATTACTCGTTGTGCTCTCCCCTCTCCTTAAGGTCGGCTTTTTGGAGCACTCCGAGTGTTTACATGGTATCAGAGCTAGGCCCGCTCCAGGAGCGTCTCCCGAGTGGCCCCAACGCACCCACTGACACCTTTCTCCGCATGCAAATAGGTCCCCGTTGAAAACTTGACAAGCGTTTTGCGTGCGGCTAGTTGTTGAGCGATTAGTCCTAATGGGAGCGGAGATCTTTTGCGTACGGGTGGTTGTTGAGCGATTAGTCCCTAATGGGAGCGGAAATCATTGTCTTCATATACCCGTTGTACTCTCCTCTCTCCATAAGGTTGGTCTTTCTTACCATGAGCATCTCACTAGCTAACTCATGAGTTCGTCTCGAATAACTATACTCTCAAAATTGAAGACTTTATCTGCACTTTGATATTCTGGATATTTTAGTTTTCCCCATGAATAGTAAATTAGTAATCTACGAAATAGAATGGTAAAAGATATTTTGTTTAAGCTAGAGAGTGGTGCACTTGTTCTTCAGAGCCAGTTTACTAGCGAATTGTGGAGCAAACCGTGTTCTGTCATTGGATGATCTCACTTGATGAAAATGCATCTCTAGAATATCTCCAAAAGACATGCAATCCACGAAGAATTTTAAGCGGGATCTTTTCTATCATATAGGCCCTGTAAGACCTTTCCAACGGCTCAAGGATCGAGCAATAGGAGATTGGACAAGAAACTTACAATCATTTTTCTGAGCAATTATCATGCAAGTGGTTCATAGATATTACACAACTACCATGGCGCAACTAAAAAATATGTTGAAGATAGAAAAATTAGGTTTGGACTCGAATGTTCCGTCTACCATGTTTGTGATACTAGCCTTGTCCTAGGTACTTTGAATGGATTTTGGGACTATGTATGGCTCACATGCAGTGATTTTTTTAGCCATGGGTGAAGATTGTTGAGATTATCCAGGAATTTGCTTCTTTTCTCTAGTAGGTCTATAGAAGAGCAAAAAGGTGAGAGTTTTCCTAGTTTTTATTGAACTGATTTTGAAAATTTTGTGGATTATTGTTGAGAGCTTAGACTTTGGGGTTATTCCGTTGTTATGTTATTCTCCTTCACTATCATTTCTCCTCCCTTTTTCACATTTACGGAAAGCTTTCTCATATCCTTCCACCTCTTGGAAATTATTCTCTATGTTATTTGACATCGGAACCTCAATCCCGAGATTCTAATACGATATATGCGGCATAGCTTTGACCCTTGAGGTTCATGTGCCATCATATTGGTATCAGAATAGGCATCGGATTCATTAGTTATCCGATTTTTTGTCAAAACCACTTTGGATTTTTGTTGGGTTATACAGTATGAGGAACGACACCATGTCATAAAAATCAAAGCAAAGGATGGATGATCATACAAAGGTGTTTCGTGATCTACACAAGAAATTTAGAAGAGAACACTTTCGTAAGAACTTTGGTAGAGAAATGTCATTGAAGTTCTTCATCTCAGCCAGGTTCTCGTCTAGACTCAAATACACATCTAGTATGGAGGTAAAATGTTCTTCTACTAGATAGTCTAGATTAGGCTTGATGGTTATGGTACTATATCTCCTCCAGTTGAAGCAGTTATCTAAAATCTTACTTGTTGATCCTTATGAGGCAAAAGAATCATCTCCATCTTGAGATAACTCTTCTAATTCAAAAGGAATAAAAAAAAGAATGATCAAATCATCTTGTTCGAGGAGATCATAAAGAGGGTTGTGTTATTAATGCGATGGTTCCTCTAACTCTTTATGTTATCACTTCTTCGACTTCAATAGAGTTTAATACCGCTCACTTCCACTTGACAAGGAAGAAAGGAAAAAATAATTTCTTGCATCTGATACTACGAAAACATTAGTTTTAATTGCATCTAAAACAAAAACAAAAAAGCTACTTTTAATGCTGCAATTCAATGAGACATGGTATAAACAATACCTGTATTGATGAGAATATCTTTTCCAAATCTCTTGAAAAGGCTTTAACATCAACATTCTTTTCTGTAGCACCCATCTCGATTAAGGCAGTAGCCATAGCGTCGTAATCTTCACTTGCAAAAGATGACAAAAAGATCTCCATAGCAGCCCATGTCTTTGGAGATATTCGTCCAACAATTCCTGAAATTTAACTCATCCCTAAGATTATCAAGGATAAGATAACTTATCAAACCATCTAGGTAATGAAAAACCCATAGGCCATCTAGATATCATAAGAAAACAGCTACATCTAGAGAGCAGTAAATAGTTCCACAAGAGAGAAGATACACTGGGTCTTCAAAATCAGCATCTTTTTTTTCGATAGGTTATGTAGCAAAGTTAACTTCAATTTGTGGAGTGGAATAGCCCACAACTCTGTGATTGGATAAAAAGGAATATTATTATACATTATGAATAATAAATACGTGCACAAAAGTAAAACTGCTCGAGATTACAAATGGTACTTTACGTAGAAATAGTACTTTTGCTTATTTTGACGATCCACGATACACAAGAAGCAGTTCAGGAATTACTAAACATGGTACTGCAGAGGTACATTCAATCGTAAAAAAAAGAGGATTTGATTGAGTATCGAGTAGTAAAAGAATTGAGTCTAAAATACCTAATGAAAGTAGATCGGGTTTTCTTCATTCCCGAAGCAGCACATATTTTACCTGGATCCGGGTCCATAATGGTCTCGAATTACAGTATCATTAGAGACTTTAGAGTAGATAGACGACTTGCTTTTAACACAAGAAACCGAATAGGTGGATTACTCAAAGTGGAGAGAAAAAATAGTATTGAACTGAAAATCTTTTCTGGAGGTATTCATTTTCTTAAGAGACGGATAAGATGTCCAGGCACAACAGGCGTTTTGATACCACCAGGAACAGAAAAAAAAAATCTAAGGAATCACAAAAATTGAATCTATGAACAATGGATCACACCTATCAAGAAAAAGTATTTTGTTTCGGTTTGACCCATAGTTACATCTGAAATAGCTGATGGAATAACTTTAGTTTTGGTCATGGAATAGACAAGGGTGGTTTTCAGACTTGGCTTATTAGACACTAGACATAGAAGACCAGCCACAGTTGTCGACAGAGCATTGCAGTAATTGTATCAAACCAAGAAATTATTTTTTGGTTAATATGAATATTTAAAAGTGCAAAGTACTTGAGAGATGCAACAAATGTACATGTTAGATTTCAAATGATTGCAAAAAGGAATATTATTGTACATTACGAATTCAAAGTACAAATATCATGTGCATATATTACAAACTGATTTAAAATTAACAGTTTGTTCATCATAAATAGTACATAAGATTCATATTTAATGATCACAAATTGGGAAAAAGACTATTACAGTATGGTCCCACGAAGTGATTATTGTGCATTTTAATCCACCGTACCTTGTGGATCAGGCTAAAATGTCCAATGTTCAGTGTAGTTCATGTGTTATCTATGCTGTTCAAAAAAATATGATTGTAGTTCATGATTTATTGGTGCTTTGACGTTAGTACTTGAGCAGGGTAGAGCTAGAACAAACCAAAATCAAGGAAACCAATGCGACCATCACGAAGCAACCATAAATTTCCTGCATGCACGTCTACATGAAAGGTCTCACAAGCAATCAAGCTTCCAAACCTGTACAACAATGTCATGGTCAATGGAAGAGTTGGAAATAACACAGGGACCTTTAAGGTACCAAGGATCCAAAGTAAGTTAAGTAACTAGGGCAACTAATCAGTCAACTTATTAATTGGAAGAACTGTCACATAATTAGACACCTAAAAATACACTGAAGTGAAAGCGCTAATGCATTATAAACTTTACCAGACATTGAGTGCAGTTACTAGAGTCGTTTCAGGATCAGGTACAAGTGACCGTATTGAATCAAGATCAGTGAGAGGAACTCCGTAGAGCCTCTCCATTGTCAACACACGTCTAGTGCTACAGTATTGATAAACTTTTGGAGCCTTAGCCTGCCTCTCGAGTCCCATGTTCTCTACATATCTCCTGAAGGACTCAATATTTACAGCTTCTTTTCGGAAGTCAACCTCCTCAAGCATTGATTCCTTTATATCTCTGACAATACCTACCTACTGTTGAAAATTTGTAAGGCTAATGCAAAAGCATTCATAAAGTTCTCATAGAATGAAAGGATATGAACTCTGAGAGTAGAACCAGAAATTTTGACTCAAGTACAATAGCTGCATCAGCTTATTCTAGCTTTAGAATGGTGGAGTAAAAGATGATTACTTTAAGCATTATAGACAAGTTCCCATACCGCAATAATATTATAGCATCAAAAATAATAATGTTTCAATGTTAGTTTAAACGAAAAAGAAAAATGCCTTTTGGGGAGGAGGTAAAAGTGTAAATTCTTTCGACACCAGCTTTGTGTAATTACCACCTGCTATGCATAACCTCTTGTCATAAAGATAACCCATACTCATTCTCAGACGAGAAAACTCATGGTTTTAACCATCATGCAAATACGGATCTGGAACTCACAGTGCTTGAATCTAGTGTTGGTACTGGTTCGAAATTGGGCAAAGGGATCCTGGAAGCAATGCTCCCAAAAGGAGAAGTCCAAGACTAGACCATATTCGATCAATCAGATTCGTTAGGCAAGTGCAGTTTGATCTCATATCTGACAGTGACGTCCATATTAAGTTTACGAACTAGGCTTTGTAGAAATCAAGATCTGCCATACTAGTTTAACCAAGACAATTGGGTAAACAAGAGTCAAACACGTGAATTATCCACTTCCTTTCAACTCTTAACATCCAGTTGGATCGATCTTTACGTGATTCTGTTCGTTTTAGTTAAAGACAACATATGAAACCAAATTGGTACTTATCAGAGTAAAAGAGGGATAGAAATCTTCTCCTATTGATCCGCTGCATGTTTGAAGTTCTAGACAGAACATGTACAAACATTTCCACTAAATTTGGATGAGGAATTCAGATTGTGCTCAGAAGTCAGACTCATAACGCAGGATCCACCGTGATCAGCTGGATGACTCTAGTTTCCTAGAAAAGATCCATAATGTTTAAGGAAGCTACGCCATACTCATAGTGTTGAATCCTTGTAAGTAAGTATTTGTCTTAAAGCCCTCATAAGCTTTGTTAGATGTCATTCCCAACCCTTTTTTTTGCCGTACCAGCCAGGCAAGAGGACAGGCTGCTAGAGCAAGGACTCAAAGAGGTATGGAGATCGAAACGGGGGGAAGGTAACATAGTTGTTGCTTTATTAAATTTTATAATCCAGTGGACTTGACATCAACAACCAGGATTCGCACGCGCAAGCAAGGCACATCGGCCTTGAGGGAAAGTCGCTCCACAATGTCCGTGTAGGGTCCGGTAGTCGAACAGGGAACCTCTCCACATGGGAGAGAAGAAGTACCATCAGGCCAAGAGTCCGTTGGTATGTGCTTCCCAATCATAGCTATGAATATGTTGTATTAGATACAATTTTGAGATTAGAAAACAAAGTTTCCTCTTATAATCATGTACAAATATGAGCATCTTTTTAAAATACATGTGAGATTGCTATTATGGTATGTGACACAAAAGATCCATAGGAAAATACTCAAGTGAGTTACTACCAGCAATCAAGGGAGAAGTGAATATCCAGTCTCTCGCTCCTTAAATCGTTACAACTAGGAGAGTGCCTGGGAGAGCTCAGATGTGTCATTCTACTATAGTGTCCTTATTACGACAATGATGATTCTTGCCTCGTTAGATGAGATCTTGCATTAGCTCTTTCGGTGTTACTTTACACATTGATTGGTTTTAATGAACTCGTCTCGTAAAAAGTTCACTATCAGGATACACCTAACTTCTCACATTATGTAAAATGTATGTCTTTTGACCTAAACTATTGTATAACCCTAGAGTGCTCTGGTACATTTTGGTGTACAATGCGGTTGTGTGTAAATTGACCATTGTGGTTTGTTGCGTGTGCATGGTCATTGCTAAAGATTTACCCTATTCTCAATAAGGAATCAACTACCTCTTAATTAAGAACATCCACTTTGAGTCAAGAAACTTGATCGTACATTAAATCCGACCGGTAGATTTGTGAAATATATGATTCAATAGAGATATTTATTATGATAAAACCATATATCCTACGTATGGTTACTGAAATTGTTGTATCAATATGATTAAACCTAGGATGCGTGACTTAACTAGCAATGTTGATTTGCGAAAGTATGCTACTAAATACTTATTCAATGTATGGTTTTTGAAATTGTTTTATCAGTCTAATCAAACACAGGATTCGTGACTTAATAAATCATCGGATGCAAGATAGATTATGCCATTACCCTCCTGAGGTCAAATAACAATGTTGGTTAGTGGGCACATGCTACTACATTTCTTAATGCACATGGAAGGAATTTATGTCCTACTTTGGAACCTTCTATATAGTTTCGTATTAGGAGTGTTCACCATGATATCGCATTGGTTGGAAAATTCTCGTGATTAGATCCACGTATTTGGTTGATTAAGTAACAACTAGTCATTTTAATTGATCCTTAACCCCCATTTATAATCCCATATTTAACCTACCATTAGCAATTTGGCATAGTGATTCGGCTCAGTGTATGCGATTTTTGGTTAGATACGAAGCTAATCGAGGATTTCTACGAATATGAATGGTTCACAAATTTTCTAGAGTATGTACTCATAAGATAAGTCAAACCTCATTAGATGGGAGATCGTGGATTTATTCAGGTTCGGACCTAGGTTTATAGGGCCTATGGTACCTAAGTCCCCCAATACGCGGGACTCACCTGTCATATGTGCAATAGAGGGCAATGTAACAGACCCCTTGTAGGGAGAGTTAGTGAGCCCCTACATAAGGAGGCATAGTCTCCTATGTGTGTGTCTTTGTGAGTGTGGTGGTGTACTTGTGTGTCTGTGTGTGTGTGAGAGAGAGAGAGGGGGGGAGAGAAAGGGGGGGGGGGGGGGGGGGGGGGGGGGGCATCACGCCCCCTAGGAGTCTTGTTCAGACTCAAGGTTCTTTTTTATTTTTTTTCTTCTTCTTTTTTTTTCGATTACCTCAGGATGCCTCCCTCTTGTTGTTGATGCCACCCTTAACCACCTTCTCTCCTTTCTTTCCTTTCTCGTTTGCTCATTTGGGGTACGTGGTCCTAGCCCTCCTTTCTCCGAGCTCGTTGGGGTGCGCGGGTGCTCGATGATCAGTCCGAGTATTAGAGGTGAAGGCCGTTCCTTGATCTAGAGTGCCGCTACGACTCCTCATCGTTTGCCACCTCACTAGTAGATTGAATTCTACAATTACCTTATGTGAGTATCCCTAATAACCTATTTATTATTAAACTTTGCAAACTTTTGGGAATTTGCATACCTTAGATCTATTTTCATTATTGCCAACAAAGTTGGCAACATAACCATTGACCTATGAGGGTTTATATTTTATATATCGACGTAATCAACTTTAGCTTTTGATTTAACTAATTATGAATCAATTTTTTTATATGTGAATACACACAAACCTTAATTTATCAACTGGATATAGTTCGATATACATCAATCATATTTCATCATAGATTCCAAATAACAATGACTTGAATGTGGCGGGCCGTCTAAAGGCTATGTACATGCATGTCCTGTTTCAGATTAATTTCTAGAGATGCCAGATCAACTTATCACCGTAAATCTATTTTGACAAGTTCATGCTCGGATTGCTTTCTAATGACTATGAGTTGAATTTATATAGTTAACATCTTTGATTTAATCAGTAGATATATGGGTTTGCATATAGTTTCAATGATTATTACGAATTAATCGGTAGGTATATGGGTTTGCATATAGTTCCAACAATTATTACCAAGTGGACTAATAAAAATAGCTTAAATAGATTGACTAGTATATTTCCTAGGTTAATTGGATTCGCTCTTAGATTTCAATGAGATTAGGATCTTTGTAACGAAGTTCTTATAAATATGATCCTAATATGACAAAACATGTTATCGTTGGTTATCTATTTTGAAGGAACAGAAACCCTAGCAAAATTAGGGTTCTAGAAAGTCTAGAACCAGAAGCCTTAGCTTTTTGCAATAAGCTTTGTTTGCTAAACTGGTCCGGATCGAGTCAACCCATTTATTAGACGGATCAAGTTTGGGTTTAAGTTTTTGACCCACTTATTAAACGGGTCGGGTTCGGGTTGGATGTTTTGCCCTTGTACCTGTGTCTCAAGACTCTCAACCCGATCAGACCCCTAGCTTCATGTGCCCGAGGGGGCTGCACTTGCCCCAGTGCCCAGGTCCAACTATTCCATCGTTGCTGATACTTGGGTGATCATCATGGTGCTCCCCTACAACCTGATAAACCTCCATTCACCGAAGGAAAATCGCTTAAGTGCTCAGGGGGTTCCTCCTTAATGCGACGCCACTGTAAGTGCAAGGAACAACCGCTCCTTGTTGATGCACTACAGCCTCTCCTTCGATCATGTCTATTAGCAGACATTGCCTCTGCGCCCTCCCCCCCCCCCCCCCCCCCTGTTGTGCTGCTCCTCGTGAGGTTAGTGGTCCTACTCCTATAGAGAATCAACTCTCTAGCCCGATAGTACATGAGGAGTTTGCGTCTCAAACGGTTCACATTCCCTTATGTGGCTTGGGCGTTCATCATGAGCTTATACAGTTTGACTGAGCTCAGAAGCTGACAAATCCTAACAGAGTATAGACTTGACATTTGTGACATTTCATTTGCTTAAACAGAAGCACGGTAGCACTATGAGGCCTTTAAAGGGAAGGTGGTCACCGAGTACATGTGGCAGGTTGAAATCAATATATTGAACGGAAGAGTGCATCGTCTAAAGACTCTAAACTCGCCATTGGGATTAGCTTTTGAGCCACATACTATGAAACGAAAGTTTGATTATGAAAATCTTCATTTAGAGATAGTCAAAGTAGAGCTAAAACAAAATTATTTTAATTTCCTACTTTACTAAAATTGTTCACAAATGTTAACCTATTATCGCCATGTATGTAGACTTTTTGAAAATGTCATCTTTCAAGCCTGTTGTTGCATCTCAAGAAAGAAAAACTTGAAGGACCCAACTATATTAACTGTAAAAGAAAACTTGGATGTTTCACTAAGAGGCTTACTTTTGTACTTACTGGTGAACGTCTATATAGCCATGACATATACCAGATTGATGGAATAAACCAAATATATTGGCTACATGTTATATGTTGACACCTATATGAAATGTCCTATAATATCAACAACATGACATAGTAATATCCTAGGATGATTCATTGGACGGTCGTCGTTCAACACTAAGACAGCAAAGCCGTGATGAGCTTGTCCTTAAAATGATAGCCTACATCAAGGAGCTGTAGGTCCTCGATCATCCAATGGCACCCAGGTGGAGACTATTTCTCTACTAGGACCCTTCATCCAGTTTGTTCTAAACTAAACCATGACCAATATACAGTATACTCTGCAGCAACTCCTCAAGGAGCATGTAGCAGCAGCAGAACTGGTTAAGAAGGAGAAAGTGATGGCCTCTGCTAACTTCATTCTTCAACGCAAAACTCCGGTTTGCTTTCGGCATGTAATTCTTAATGTTTTCTACAAAAAGTTTCAATAATGATGTCCACTTCACTCATCGCTTGATGATATATTTTTCTTCTATGCCAATTATATGATCAATACCAGCAATAACTCAGGTTTCTATTGGTACGCTGAAGAAGCACCTCCAGCAACCTTAAGAATTAAGGACCTTAGTATGTATCTTTTTTCTTGGGCCTTGAGAATGCCTGAGGGTACATGGTGTTGCTATAAAAGTATTTAAGTATACCTCTTATTTGTTTAGTCAACATACCCTACCAATGATGGCATTGTTGTTACACTGATGGAGCTCAATCAAAAGCTCCAGCCTACAAATGGTCAGCTTTTACAAGAATGCAGACAAACGGTTGAAGAGTTGAATACCATTCATGTGGTGAACCACCTCATGAGTGCCCCTTGTTCTATCGCTATCCAGTAATGAACATTCTTCGATACCTCCCTCTAACGATCAGCCATTTGCTTCTTTGAATCTATTCCCTTCCTCTATATTGTAGTTTCAGGCATACTCTGATGTTGATTGGGTTGTTGATCCTACAAATCATTGGTTTACAAATGGATTTAATTTTTGGGTGATTCATCGGGCTCTTGGAAAAGCACAGCAAGAAGCAGGTTGCTCACTCAAACATCTAGATAGTGTCTTGGATTTCTATAACTTCGTTTGAGGTTATTTGTTTCTGGAGTCCGGAGTCTCCTTCTGAACGGCCACCTTTCCAAAACTACTTCATTTTATGTGACAACTAGAGTGCTTTGCAAATTGCCAGAGATCCGATTTCTTCGTGAACGGAGGTAGCACATAAAGGTTGATGCTTAATTCCTAAGGTTCCAATATGGCCTTATTTCCTTGGATAAACCAATGTATGGCCCACCTTGAGTTTGAAGGGCTGTGTTAGAGTGTGTTTGTGCATGTATATACATACTGAGGCAGCTTTATGCCTTTGTATGTGGTATTCTTACCATGTGGAGCTGATCTGCATTTGTTTATATTGGGTATTGCCCTAATGATAGCCGACAATCTCTCACCATCTTCTCTCTCTTTACTTTAACGATTTTTTTCCATATCCTTTAACTACCATTTTCCCAACCCATTTAGTATTGTCTTCATTCACAAGTCACTTATAATGCCAATCATTATAGATGCATGTAAGAAAGTATTTGATAGAGGAGATGATGAGGGGCGAGGTACGGAGTCCCTCAATTTTCAAGAAGTAATCCTCTATTCATGTAAAAATATTGATTTCAATGTGAACTGACATCACACGTATTTTCTACATGCAGGTACTCAATACAAGGATGAAAATCTGCTCAAAAAAGCTCTTCAAATTAGTCCCAACAGAGAATCTGAATTTCTGAAGGATTGGAGGCCCTTGATAATATTTGGGCTGTGACTAAGATGACCCAAGTGATCGTAGTTGCTGCTATGTTTCTGCGATTGGGTGGGTGTCAGAGGACAGCAGCAGGAGGGGAGGCCGGTGGTGCTTCTTCACAGGGAAGGGGAGGGAATGAGAGAGAGAAAAGAGGAGGATTATCTTCTTGTCTTGAACTTCAATTCTTCTTCTTCCTTGTTCTTCGATCTCTTGTAGTCTTCTTCGCGAGAAAATAAAGAGAATAGATGGCAACTGTCGTAGATCTCTAACAATTCGCAAATACAAACTAGGGTTGAGAGAAATCAAGAGAGAGAGAGCGAGAGAGTCCACCAAATTCAAGGAATCCTCTTCCAATGGAATCCAGTCCAAAAAACCCTAATGATGTTAACAAGCAATCATAATTTTATTAATCTCAATCATCTAAATCATAAAAGAAAAGGGAAGAGGTCTTTATATAATAGACCATTACACATCCATCAATCTCCACAAGCAATGTGGGACTAAACAAAACACAAAAGGAGACTTGCACACCAAGTCACATAATTATCCTATTTAAATAATCCGAAAAATGATTATTTTATTCCCCATTGTGCTTCGAGATGTGTGCCGGCTGATTTGGCTTTGGAATTTATGTCGTCCGGGTCTCAAGTCCCCATCAAGAGAGAAACTATAGCCAATTGAATAAAGTACAAAAGGCTTATTACATATGTGAATTTTTTTCCTCCATAGATTGCGCAAGATGATTTAACCCTAACTTGGATATGGGAATAATACTGGCATCAATTGAAAGTAGTTTCAAGTATATGGCACTACTCTCTTAATAACTACATAAGATAACAGGTGTGCAAGGACTATAATTGACATGAATATGAACGGAATGTAAATGTCAATCAGAAGATAGTTACAGTATCAGGCATTCTTAGCTAAATGATGTATAGGGAACCAAAATTATACAAACAAGCATATGCATGCACATGCCAACATACACATGCATGCATGCATGCATTCACATGGATTTAAGCAGAAAGCTATAGTAATAGATGTTTTTAGGTAAATGATGAAGAAGAAACTGAATTGGTGAATGCATGCATGCTGGCTTACATGGACATGTAGCAGATCAAAGTTTCTAAATTAGAAATTTTGGCCAATGGCTTCTATTACTGTAATAAAATATCTGTATAACCAAACCCAGACTTATTTAACTGCCATTATGCTGACTTGTAGTTATGACAGGCATGTATTGATAGACATAGTCCTTGAGCTTAGTCTCAGGTTTTTTTAATACATGTCACTTTCAATAAATGAAATTTAATGAGGGTAAACCAATAACATACCAATGAGGTTCGGCGAAGTTCGGGATTTAAAAACTCCAAAACACGAGCAACAACATATATAAAATTTAAATCTGCAACCAATATATCTTCCACACCAGGCTTCAAGACCTTTATCACCACTTCTTGCTGCGAATTTTTCAGCCTTGCAGCATGAACCTGGATACAAATAGAAGAGAGTTCCAAAATCCGACCGCAGATTAATCAGTACTTAATATACAATGGAATCCCCATAGACAAACCTGAGCAATCGAGGCTGAGGCAATTGGCACTGGATCCACATACTCATATATACTATCCAATGGCCTCCTCAGTTCTTCACGCAATATAGCCTCAATTTCAATAAAAGGAACTGGTGGGGCCCGATCAAAGCAGTTCTGGAATTCCTGGACATATTCTGCAGGAAATAATGTTGGTGCAGATGCTATGAACTGCACCTTTGCAACATCAGATGAGCACCAATATGTGTCTCTATCTCAAAAAATATTAAATAACCTTTAGCTGGGTCTGCAGACTTTAATAACAAGCTCATAGAAAACAAGTGTATTAAAATTCTGGAAAACCCCATATATAGCATATTTGAATGTCGAAACACATATCATGGACAAGAATCAGGACCAAGAGCATGGTATCATGGCATTAACTATTAAGCACGGAAAAGCAAAAATAAAAATTCAAAATGTCCAATACTTCAGAAACATTCAAAATGTCACCTTAGTCAAAAGAGCTAATCTACACAAATTACATACGATGGAACAGATGCACATCCCTGAGGCATACTTTTGGAAGTAAATTGAGTGCAAAGTATAGAATGAGAGTACGAGATGAAGACAAAGCAATGGAAAAACATGAACAAACATGGTAAAAGGTTCTTACAAAAGCAATAAATAACCATAAATCTGATAAAAAGTTCCCAGACGATAAGTGTACCAAGGTACCATCATCCTGTATAATGTTCAACATGTGAAGAAGAACACAAATAGATGGAGTAAACTCAGTAAAGGGTTCAATTCCTGAGATGGGTACATTTGAAACTTGAGATCATTGTTAGTGTTGATGATTCCAAGCTTACTCTATTATGTTTACAGCAGTTATTGGGCTCTATTATCGTTTTCAGATAGTTGGTTAATTGTCCTATAACAAGTCCAAATCCTATGAGACCAGAAACTGAATGTCCGGCTACTGATGCCCCAAAAATATGCAATGCCTAACTGGATTGGAATAGAACCAAATGGTCATCCTCATTAGTTGAACTCGACGGTCAAAAGACCTTTGAGTGCCCTAGACTATGCATTGACCAAATTGAAACAGCCTCGAGAACCTCAAACCCATAGAATTCAAAACAGTGCATTCTTTAAAGAAACATGTAATATTATTTATGAATTAAATAGAAAATGCAAAGCATGCAAGCAAAATCAAAGACAAATTGAGCTAAACTTTTAAGCAGATAATCAATATTCAAAAACTAAAGGAACCTCCCATTTGTGAAATTTGTTGATGGCTAGTTTTGTGTATATTTTATATTTTGCATTTCTTCCATGGAGCATAGAAGAACTAAATGCACATCAAACAAAAAAGAAGGAAGCATGGTACAAATGCCTTTCATAACCAGAATAAATCGTACACGTGTTATTGTAAGAATTGATAGAAGTTATTGTTTTTATTGAACCCATAGAGAAGAGATTTGAATCCATGTGTGAACTACAAGTATTGAAATGGAAAGCTAAGACAAGTACAGGAAAAAGGAAAAAGATAAATGTTCAAATTAAGGGTGGCAAGAATCAATATGAATATTAATACCAGAATTTGCCTGCCCATACCTGGCCTAACTTGATATATGTTGCTCCCATGCGTTCAAATAATCTCCGCAAGTAAATAGGGGAAAGTAATCCAAGCTGCAATTGGGTTGGCAGACCAGTAGTTGAATTCGCTGTCTGCATAAAATTGAGGGCAATACATTTACTACTGCCTAATCTATTGGTTCATGCAAACATACAGATGTGTGTGTGTGTGTGTGTGTGGGGGGGGGGGGGGGGGGGGGGGCATGGACTGGCGCGGTGGGCGTGTACATATATGTGCATATTTATGTATTTATGCATGTGAGACGCTTGAGTGAAAGAACATGTTCACATACAGTGATATTCATCATCGACATGACTAATAATGGAAAATTATTTGAATTTGAACTAGCAAAAAATCAAATCCTATGTATCACACAGAAATATAATACATCGAGGCAAGCAAAACATAGACCCCTTTAAAAGGACCATTTTACAGTCGCTCTCTCTATCTTAAACACATACACGTGTTCATGTGTGTGAGGGCACACACAAACACAGGTGCTCTTCTATCGTATTTATTGTATCTTAGCCAGTTATTTCTTCTATGTACTTCTTTGAGAAAACTATATTTTAATTTCATTTCATATTAAATTTTTCTAAACAAAATTAACATATTAAATTTTTCTAAACAAAATTAAGCTTTGGAAAGGAACTTAGAGATGAAATTTACATTCGTGAAAACCAAAAATGGAATATGAACCTATAAACTAATCGTTGTTGTTACATAATTCAGCATACACATTAACCATGTAACTATTGTCAGTTGATGAACAATATCATATATCACTTGGCTATATCTAACAACAAAATCACTCATACGCACATATTTATTAGAATTAATAGGATTTTGTAGCTTACCATAACCATCAAGTCTAGTCTCTTCTATTTGGGTTCTGCATTATAACAGTTGATTAAAGTTTTTATTAATTCTTTCGTGGAAAGATTTGAATTGTCATCACCTTTATCTTCATCATCACCCAAGCTTTATCTCATTAAGATGTGGCATGATTATGGAGCACAACTCTAATATTAAAAAACTCCACAAGATCAACAAAATTTCAAACCAACTATAGATCAAACGCCAACCCCTAAAATTGGTGCCGAAAACTTGGCCAGGGAAATTTGGCAAAAGAGGTGCATGCTTAGAAGGAAAGTTGGTAGGTAGGGAGACCTATCTCATTGGTTATAAAGTTTATTGGAAAGATCTGAACAAATTCATGAGTTATTCAGAAAGTTTGTTGAACTCTTTCTTCTCATCTGCAATGGTCTCAGTGTAGATGATCTTGCAGATTGCTCTGGTCCAGAGTTAACCAATACTTGGTATAAACCAAGGCTCTGACTTGTGTACCTACGTGTTTATCGTTATCTTCACATCACGCATTCGACCTGCCTGCAGTTTGAAAGTGGTGACTACATAGTGCATCCACAGGAAGGTAACAGATAAATTCTCCCTTGCAAGGAGAACATGTACTCTTCAGCAACCAATGGAAAATGGCTTTTTTGTTTGTGCGTTCCTTGTAGCAGGCATGCAAAGCGTGAACTATGCATAACAGGTATTGAGAGGATATTAAAAAAAATGTGAAATGGTCCCAAAATTTACAAAACAAAGCAAAAGTAATGAATTCAGAAAAGATAAAATAGTCGTAGATATAAACTGGATAGAATACCAAACAATCATCACAAATGGAAAATGTTTACATCAATACTGAACTGCAATATACCTTTGAGACATCATTTAGCCACTCCCCACCGACACCAATAACAGCTTGAATTCCTTGTGCCAGACGCAAGGCACCCCGAGGCCCTGTGTTAATTGATGTTTGGAAAATATCTTCCACGAGCTTGGGCAAGTTGCCAATGCTTTCTGGATTAAAGTAAAGAGCTTGATTAAATAGAGAAAGAACTTATGCCTTTGGTAATATCCTTGACTAGAGCAGGATAGAAGCCATAATTTTTCTTTTACAATCTAATAGCGAACTTGCAAGTACCGATTTTTAAAAGTAGTTGCTTATTTTTTTCCGTGAATTAATGTCGACTTATTCAAATCACCAAAATTGCCGATTTTTATCATGGTTACTCAATAAGTCACGATTTAATCGACGACTTTGGTGAAAATAAATCCTTTAGAAAATGAGGAGAACAAAGTAGCAGCATGTGATACAAATTTGGGATTTGATGCTATTAATGAGTTGATGAATTCTCAATAGGATTTTATAGAATTTTTTTATTTTAATCAATAAATCCTGAACTTATTAGGTTTTGTAATATTGTAGTTTTATTGATGAATCTTAATTGAGATGTGGATTTTGTTTTTATTCTTGTTGCTTGATATTATTACATTTATATTTATGAATTATGAATGTCTTATTTGCTTAAGCATAGGCCAGAAAGTAAAAAGAATTTGTAATATATTAAATACATATATTATTCTGATTTTTAACTCCTGTAGTTCATCAAATTTTTCCTACATTATCGATTTTTTTCAAACTTCACCCTAGCCGATTGAATCCCAAACCCGATCTTTTCCCCGATTTTTATCCGTATTTATTCCGAATTTTCCGATTTTTGATAATTTTTCCCGAACTTTACATGAGCCGAACTATTGTCAAAACCGAACTTGGTGCCTATAATAGTAACATAGATAACCCAGGTTACATCAGAACTTGCGTCAGAGCCTATTCTCGGGAGTTGCAACTTCTCGGAGATCCATTTTTTCTTCCACCAAGTTGACGTTTTGACTTTCACCTTCGGCCTCTCCATATTATCAATATAAAAAAAAAAAATCATTGTAGTGGTGCTCTATTTGGATCACAGGATACTTAGGATCAACGGATGTAATTTGTAAAGAATTCGTAGCTATGATGATCAGATTCTTGGCATCATTGTCCTTTATCGGATCATCTAGGTTGTTTACTAGCATCGTCTCAACATTTGGATCATCCATGATTTGATCGTCATCTACTTGAGTTATCAACAGATGGATATTTGACCAGAAGATCTTTGATGACAAGATACTCAGTTGATGAGTTTCAACAATGGGATAATCATTGTCCTTCACTGCCTCAACCGGATCTTTCTTAGAGTTTTTAAAGGGCTGGTGTTGTTGGAATTCGTCACTTATAGCACGCAACTCATCCATCATTTCACGGAATCAATGGAAAGCCAGTATGTCATTGCTCTTCCATGCACGGTATAATGCGCTCCACTAAGAGAGAAAACAAAAGAAAAGGAGATGAAAACGACAAGACAAGAACAATCAGGCTGAGTGAACAACCTGAAAAAGCTCTCATACCAAAATTTGTAACTTAGTTGCAACATTAAGGTTCCAAAAGCCCCAAATTGGAATATAATTGACAATAAACAGGACAGTGCCATTCAAAAATTGACGAACAAAAATCTTGTGGATTTTGACAAAGGAATCCATCCTAGTTAATTCCAAACCATAGACATCAAATGGAGAAAGTATAAGCAAAAGATAATTTTGTAGAGATTAACTAAAAGAGGGAACAATTTTCAATGTGCAGCAAAAAATAAACACTCAACACAACATTACTGCTGAATTTGGATTATCATCTTGGGAAAACATCAACAATAATCTAACGACATTAGATTTGCAGAAAAATATTGAATTCAAGCAGAATAGGAGCAATTAATAACAAAATCAGAGAAAATAAGCAATCTTTAACAGTTTCTAGCACCTTCCCCTCATGTTGTTGAAGCAATAAATCAATCTCGAGTGCAGAAATCATAATTTTAAGACTGAGTTCAGAATAGGCTTACCTGAAGCATCTTTTGGCAGCAAACAAGAGTGAAATAATATTAATAAAAAAAAAATATATGTAGAGGTTACAGAAAATAAGTCAAGCAAACATTGATTTGTACAAATAAGTCAGTGATAAATATTTCTCTTAATTGGATAACATTATCTAAATCTTTTTTATTATATAATCATGTTTATCTCAATCCTCTCACAGGCCTCGAGAATGTCACCGAGGAGAACGGAATGCTACGTCGGTCTCCTGCATACCTTGGTCTTCCAAGTTGCAGGGAAGTCCTCGATCTCTGTGTGGAGCTACCTCGAATGCATCTTCAATACGCCAACTACATATCCCCGATTCCCCTCTTCTACATATCACTCCTACTACATATTCCTTTTTTTATTCAAGTCTAGTAAGAGCATCTACACACCATCAATTATGATAGGGTGGAACTGGGTTCTTTATTTATCTAAACAACTTGATGTGTTTCATTTCTATCGTATTTTTGGAAATGACGTCATTAATATCATCAGAGTTCTTTTTAAGTGTCTTTGTCATGCAAAGCATCAGTCCATTGAAGTTCAAAATTGGGTTTTCATTGCATCATCTTATTTGATCGCACCTTGTAATCTGCGAGCTCTTTTATATTCACTTTGTAAATAATTGAGTTATTAATAACGGGTACGGGTCTATGCCAAACCCCCCTCCATGACGTAAGGATTCCTCAAAAATAAAAAATAAAAATCCTTTTTATGAGGATGCAGTACGCCACGTGCTCAATGGACATGAATCATGGCCGTTCAACATGCATGCCACATATCGCATGCCTAGGGCGGACTACCGCACCAATATGACATTGAAAAGGAGCCAAGCTCCCCGTTTAGGGGGTCAAGAGTGGCAATCTTGAGGTAGAATCGGTTCCTCGATGATAGGCGTTGAATTCTATGTATACAAGTCGGTTGAAACATCACTCTACTAAGTTCTTTATAGAAATTTGATTTTTAATTAAAATTTTATTTCATGTGTTTAAAAAATTATTTTTTATTTCTTAAATTTTATTACTTGCATTCCACTGGGTTGGTAACTATTTCATATATATGCCTTGGGTCGATACCCTAATGAGATGAGAGTCGTTTTGCTCACCATTTTGATTCCGGTTTCATTGCCTTCTCTCAAAATAGGTTCAAATATAAGATTCCCATGAAAATGAAATTGCCTATATGAATTCTTATCACTAATTAGCAGCTAAGTCATTTCCAGTCCTTCATATTAAAAAAAAAAACACCATTTTCGGCAAAGCCCGCCCAGAAAAAATCGTTGCACCACAAAAATTAAGGCCATTAACAATCATTTGACCTTAAAATCGAGATACTGAGCAAAACCAACAATAAGGAGTACCCTGAATGCGGGAAGACGCGTGTTGAGCTTGCGAATACTGAGCAAACACAGAGATTCTCCTCGATCGGGCGCCCAATTTCCTCAGACGGGCTGAGTCACCCATAGCAGGCAGCTGCAATCAAGAACGGAAGAGCATCCGGTTTTAATTTCATGGACAAGAACAAGAAATCCATGCAGGGCTGATTAGAACTCTAGCATATATATATATATATATATATATATATATATATATATATATATATATATATATAGAGGAATGGGATGCTGCCTATCAAAGCAGCGTTTTTTGCTGCTTTGAGACATTGTTTGACCATCCTAGAAGTTTTGGAATTTGATGAAATTTGGTGAGGGTGTTGTCTAGGGTAAGATGATCATCCTCACAAATTTTCATCAAATTCCAAAACTTCTAAGAGGGTCAAACCCCCTAGAAGTTTTGGAATTTGATGAAAATTTGTGAGGATGATCATCTTACCCTAGACAACACCCTCACCAAATTTCATCAAATTCCAAAACTTCTAGGATGGTCAAACAATGTCTCAAAGCAGCAAAAAATGCTGCTTTGATAGGCAGCATCCCATTCCTCTATATATATATATATATATATATATATATATATATATATATATATATATATATATATATATATATATATATATATATATATATATATATATATATATATATATATATATAGAGGAATGGGATGCTGCCTATCAAAGCAGCATTTTTTGCTGCTTTGAGACATTGTTTGACCATCCTAGAAGTTTTGGAATTTGATGAAATTTGGTGAGGGTGTTGTCTAGGGTAAGATGATCATCCTCACAAATTTTCATCAAATTCCAAAACTTCTAGGGGGTTCAAACGGTCGAAGCAAAATCAGTCGTCTGCAGTCACCGTTAAAATCTGCAGCATTTTGATTCGACCATTTGACCCTCTTAGAAGTTTTGGAATTTGATGAAAATTTGTGAGGATGATCATCTTACCCTAGACAACACCCTCACCAAATTTCATCAAATTCCAAACCTTCTAGGATGGTCAAACAATGTCTCAAAGCAGCAAAAACGCTGCTTTGATAGGCAGCATCCCATTCCTCATATATATATATATATATATATATATATATATATATATATATATATATATATATATATATATATATATATATATATATATAGGGAAGTGCTAGAATGCGGCATGCGGTGCGTGCGGCATCGCACCGCAACCGTCTGATGCACTGCTGCGTGCATCGCATGCACGCAGTGCGTGCATCAGACGGCTGCGTCTGATGCATATGTATATATATATATATATATATATATATATATATATATATATAAAGAGAGAGAGAGAGAGAGAGAGAGAGAATCATCTGTTGAAACGAGCAGAACTAAATTCACAGCATCGAAAGGTGACAATTACTGTGGGTTGAAGAACAATCGGGGGGGGGAGGGGGAATTAGAGAAATTTTGATAGGATTGGGCAATAGGGAATCGAAAATCCCATCATGGGGTTTCAGGCAAGGCGGACCTGGGGACGGTTGAGGAGGAGGGGCGCCCGAGCGGAGGCGGCGCCCCTGATCACTGTGGCCGCCATGGCTGAGCTCTGCTGCTGGGTGGACCACGATCTTTATCGGGGGCTTAACGGTAAGAGTTCGCGTGGTTCTTGGGTTTTATCTGAGAGAGAGAGAGAGAATGAGGGAGAATGAGCCACGTGTCACGCGCGAATGGCGAGGTTCGGCGCCACAGTGTGCACCAGATGTTGAGTTCGACTCCGCTCCCGGTTCTGCCGTTTGGAAGTGTTGACGGGGACTTCTTTCTTTTGTTAGTAGTTAGTTTTGGTAGAAGTGATAAAATCACATAGTATCCTACCAACACATGTTCGTGATCTAGAGTGGGTGCATATCCGGCAAGAAAGGGTTCCGGCGATCTAGCTTACTCGATCTCAGAGCTAGGCGGCTTCAGAGCTCCCGATCCGACTCCCTTCACTGCGATCCCCCAACGACCCGTTCGAATCGTGGCGTCTCTCGCCGTCTTTGCAGATCGCTCGAAGCGCCTCAATCCGGTACTCTGACAGCGCATCTTGAGCACCGACAGGTACATTTCAGCCGCTTCCTTTCAGTTCTTGATCTGATTAAGGAGTGTCTGGTGAATTTCCAAGAGGAGATCCATGGGTAAAGGGCGATCCCGAGGTGCTTCGAGATCCAGGGAGATCCGGGGTAGATCCAGGGGGGCTTCTTCGAGATCCGGTGTCCGCCAATCTGGGGAAGCCAACGTCTCGCCTTCCCGAGGAGCTAGGGCTGCGCCTCTTGGGAGGGGGGTTTCGGCAAGGGGGGAGGGGAGGAGTCGTTCCCGGGATAGGCGTCCCGGGGGCTCTTCTCATCAGCCATTGTCGAGCCACCACCAGAGGGTGACCTTCGCGGACGTGGTGCGTCGTCCAGCCCAGGCATCCCCGGCGACGAGATCAGGTGGACCTCCCGATCGGGCTTTTCGGCGCTCTCGTGGGGCTCTTCCGAGGCGGCGCTGCTTCAGGTGCGGCGAGAGGGATCACGCCGTCGCTGCATGCCGGAACCCCACCGTGTGTTTCGCCTGTGGGAAGGTAGGCCACACTTCCGACAGGTGCAGGATGACCCGGTCGTCCGGATCTACTGGTTCTTCGGTGGCAGGGGCGGGTACCTCGTTGGATCTGCCGAGGGATCCGCGACGGGAGGAGATGTTAGAGGTGCTGAACAGATCTGGAGTTTGCCGGGTCTTCAGACGATCGGTGACGGCAGCGGAGCTGTCCGGCCATCTCAGGCATGCGTGGCAGGGCTCCTGGGAATGGCCGGCGCAGGAAATTGGGAACGGCGAGTTCTTGGTCGAGTTTCCTTTCCGCCAATTCCTGGAGATTGAGGTCGGTCGAGGAGTTTGCGACCTCGGGGCAGTTTCTGTCTCCTTCCAGCCATGGGAGGAGCTGGCTGGAGCAGTGGCTCAGCGGAGGTGGACGGCAGTACGAGTCACTGTTTTCGGGCTACCGTTTGACGCTTGGGGGGAGGGATCTCTTCGAACTCTGCTGGAGCCTTATGGAGAGATCAGGGAGTGCCACAATGTCTTTCTCTCTATCTCCCACAGGCGGTTTTGTCAGGCCACGATCCTCTGCTATGAACCAGTATTGATCCCTCCAACGGTGCAATTCTCTCTGGGCTGCGGGATTTTTAGGGTTCGTCTCACCTTCCAGGTTCTGGGAGACTGCACCTCCATGCCACCTCCCCCCCTGGGTCATTTACCTCCTTTGGAGCATGGTACCGGCGGCGGGCCTCCGTTCAGCGATAGGATGCAGTTCGGTGAGCCGGTGATCCCCCCGGGCTTCGGTACGCCTATCGCTTCGCCCCAACCGTGTGTCAGGCCTCCGCGTTTCCCTGCTCCAGCTCAGGATCCGGGGCCGAGCGAGGCGGGCGGCAGTCCGGAACCAGGTACACCTTCTCTCCAGCAATTCTCGCAGGATTCAAGTTTTGTTTTGAATCTTGGAGCGGGGGAGAATGTTGACGTCCCTCGTGTTGATTTTGCGCACATGGGTTTTGTGGTCTCCCACGTTAATCCCTTTGATGATGTGCACGAGGGCTTTCCCGGGGATTCGGTGGAGAGGGGATCCCCCTTGGGCCCTCAGGTGGAGCATGTGCCTTTTGAGAGGGCTAGCCCCATGGTGGGAGAATCTCTTGCTACTAACCTTGATGTCGATAGGAGCACTGTGACAGGGCAGGGGGAAGGGATGTTGCGGGACATAGCTGATCGGAGCGTCGACCAGGAGAGGCCAGTTGCAGCGGCGGACATGGCAGGACCCTCCCAGCTTCAGTCGGCAAGGAGGAGTTTCCGGCAGATTTTGCAGCGCTCCTCGGATGATCCGCTGCTGGCTCAGGCTCTCGTGCGGTCCAAGATGCGCCTTTTGGAGTTGGATCAGGCTGATCCTTCAGTGTCCTTCCCCCTCTCTCTTTTGGATGATGATGTTATTTTGGATATAGCTAAGAAGTGTGGTTTCATTATCCCTCCAGAGATGGATAGTGTTCGTTTCTTTCTTGATTCGATCAGGGCTCTGGAGGAGAAGAGAGCGAGGATGGCCTCGTCTTGACCTGGTTGCTGTGTGGTTTTTGGAGGAGTTTAGGGAGCCGATCTTTTTGTGTTTCTATGAAGATTTTGTCTTGGAATGTTAGGGGATTAGGGAAGTCGGAGAAGAGGAGGGCGGCTAGTTCTTTTGCCTCAATTCACGATGTCGATATTATCTGCATTCAGGAGTCGAAACGCGAGAACCCGACGAGTCATTTTTTCCGCTCTCTCAGCACGAGGAAGATTGCGAAGTGGGAGGCTAAAGATGCTACAGGGGCGTCGGGTGGAATCCTTATAGGGTATAGTGACGACCTTTTCTTGTTGAAGAGCTCCAACGTTGGGGTCTTCTCCCTCTCCCTGGTCCTCCAGAGTAGACTTGATGGCGTGGAGTGGATGCTATCCTCCGTCTATGGACCGACCAACCATAGTAGAGGAGACGATTTCTGGACGGAGCTTTCATTGCTCAAGACGAACTTTCCGGGGCCTTGGGTGATCGCAGGTGACTTCAACGTCACGCGAGAGTCAGAGGAGAGGCTGCGCAGTGATGGGGATGCTTCGGCGATGAGGGCTTTCTCCCAGTTCATCCGGCATCAGGAGTTGATTGATCTACCTATGTCCGGACGTACTTTCACGTGGAGCAACAAGCGAGAAGACCCGATTTTGGCTAGGCTGGATCGGTTTTTGATCTCGTTGGATTGGGACTTGCGTTTTCCGGGCTCGATTCAGGCAGGTCTGACTTCCTGCGTTTCTGATCATGCACCGATCCTTCTCTCTACGGATTCGATCTCTCCAACCCGGCCACCTTTTCGGTTTGAGTCGATGTGGTCCATGGAGGAGGGATTTGAGGATTTGATTGCCAGGTGGTGGGGCGAAGCTGGGTCTGTAGATAACTCGGCTCTGAACATGGCAAGAAAACTCAGATTCGTCAAAAAGAAGCTCCAATCCTGGAGCAGGGCGCATTTCGGGAATGTTCTGCGCCAGAAAGTTTCTACCTTGGTCGAAATTCAGGTGCTGGAGGCCAGAGGGGAATTCGCCACCCTTACCACCCCGGAGAACACGAGGTTGAATGAGCTGAACCAGGAGCTCGTGCTTCTCTTGCGGAAGGAGGAAGGAATGTGGAGGCAGCGTTCGAAGGAACAGTGGGTGAAGTTAGGCGATGCGAACACATCCTACTTCCATAGAGTTGCTAATGCTCGGAGAAGGAAGAATTTTTTGGCCTCCTTGTGGCACGAAGGCCGCGAGCTGACGTCCACGTCTGACATTCTCGGTGCAGCTACTTCCTTCTTCAAGACCTCCTTCCGGGAGGGTGAACTATCGACAGGGCTCTCTTATGACTGGAGCCGTGCGGATTTTCCGAGGATTCCAGGTGGATCGGGAATGGATGCGGAGTTTACCGCGGATGAGTTCCGTTAGGCGGTGTTCCAGTCGAAAGGTGATGGGGCCCCGGGTCCGGATGGGTTTCCTATGGAGTTTTTTCAGAAATTCTGGGACATCTTGAAGGAGGATCTTTGCCGGCTACTTCATGATTTCTTCTCAGGCAAAGTGCGTCTCCACTGCCTCAATCACTCGTGGATTATTCTTTTGCCTAAGAAATCTGCTGCAGAGACCATTCGGGACTTCAGGCCGATTTCCTTATCGAATTGCCTCTACAAGATCATCACGAAGGTTTTGGCCAATCGGCTCGCGGACAACATCTCTTTATTGGTCTCTCCTTCCCAGACCGCTTTCATCAGGGGGAGGCTTATTATTGATAGTGTGGCGGCGGCTCATGAGACGATTTTCCACCTGCGTGAGTCTGGAGAAGAAGGAGTGCTTCTGAAGATCGATTTTGAGAGAGCTTTCGATCAGATCAAATGGAATTTCTTGCTAGATCTTTTGAAGGCGAAGGGCTTCTCTGAGGGTTGGATAGGCTGGATTAGAGAGATCCTGGTGTCTGTGGGTGCAAATTTTAGCAGAAGATTAACGACTACCGCGGGACCCACCGGTCCTGCCTGGTGGGCCCACGAGGACCACCACGGGACCCACCGGCCCTGCCTGGTGGGCCCACGAGGACTACCGCGGGACCCTCCGGCCCTGCCTGGTGGGCCCGCGAGGACTACCGCGGGACCCACCGGCCCTGCCTGGTGGGCCCACGAGGACTACCGCGGGACCCACCGGCCCTGCCAGGTGGGCCCACGAGGACTATCGCGGGACCCACCGGCCCTGCCTGGTGGGACCAAGAACCTATGGAATCCCCCAGAAGACGGTAGCGAGGCCCGCCAGCTTTACCTGGAGGATCCCCAGATGCTGCAACAGAAACCGCCTTTTACCACCAGAAAATTCTATAAATAGCAGAGCCTTCGAATGTAAAAGGATCGAATCTAAGATCCGAAATCCATTTTCCACTCTGAGATCTGATTTTCAGAACCAGAGCTCTGGAATTTCTATCTTCTCACCCTTCACCTCTACTTGATCATCCTCTTGTCTGTGAAGAGATCAAGAAGGCTTCATTAGCACTCGGCCTGTCGAGGTTACTTTGAGAAAAGTGTTAGTGAATTCGGGTTGCACCCTATAGCACGGAGACGTAGGCTTCGGTTGAACTCCGAGATCACTTCTCGTGTCAAACTCTCTCTCTCTGATTGCATCTCTCTGTTTACATATCAAAAACTTCAACTTCGATCAACAGATCGACCAACGATCTTCGACGTCAACTTCAACTCCAATTGACTGGTGAGGCGAGGTCTTCGGGTCGGCACGAATATTTTCCCCCACAGTTTGGCACCGTCTGTGGGATCCGAGCAAAAAGTCCAGCTCTCCGCTACTACTTGATCGGTTGAGCATACAACCGATCTTGATAGCCAAACTTCCTCGCCCATTCGGTTGATCAGACAACTGAACGGACGTCGGCACTCTCGTTGCACCCTTCGCTCCCTGAATGGCGAGGACAAAACACCAGGGTCAACCAGAAGGAAGTAACACTCAACAACAAGCTCGTCCTGAGACTCGTTCGATGAGTCAAAGGCTCAACTTTGGGCAGCCCCTTGCTGCCCCCGAGATGGGGGTTCGTTCAGGGAGTGGGAGATCTGTCGATCGACCTATCGCCCATCCTGCACGACAATCGGTTAGGCAAACTGCCTCCACTCCTGCTGAAGACCCTCCATCGACCTACCAAATCTCTGCGATCGACTTCCAACTGCTCCAATTGGCGAAGCAAAACGCCACCCTCACCGCTGAGAGGGATGCTCTGAAGAAAGCAGCTTCCGAGGCTGGGATCGCTCTACCTATTCCCTCTACAAGTGAGAGGGTCGATCTTCCTCGATATTCAATTCACTCCGAGCAACGGAGGTCAATGGGCACTGCTGCCCTCGAGAGGATCCGACGCGACCCAACTCCCTCTGCTGCCCCATGGAAGCAGAGTGTTTGGGACCGTCTCGACGACGAATCTTCCCAATCTTCTTCCGGCCGCAATTGCGACAAGAACGCGCCTTCAAAGCTCAACATACTAAGGAAGCACCACATGAAAGGCGCTCCTTCAAAGAGTAGAGTCTCCCCTTCCATTCCACTTCAACGTGGGCTTGGATCGGACCTCCGACATAGACTTCAACCGGCAAATACTTCAATGCCTGAGCAAGACCTTGCGATCTTGCCTCTTGACCCCCCTCTAGGTCGAGGACATGGTCGTAGGGATGGCTATTCCTCTGTCGGGCCTCTACATCGAGGTCTCTTCGAGGCAACATTTCCAAGGGGATGGAGAACTCCTATCCTCCCCAAATTCAACTGCATACGAGGAGACCCTACTCTCCACATCCTCGCATTCAAGCAAGCTCTAACACCACACGAAGAAGAAAACAACGTGCTCTGCCGCACCTTCGCAGGAAGTCTCGATGAGCCATCACTCGATTGGTATCACAATCTCCGAGCTGGGTCCATCACCCAGTTCGGTGTTTTGGCAAACCTTTTCGTGCATCATTACCAGCTCAACTTAAAGCCGGAGAAGAAGCTCGACTCCCTCTATCGTCTAAGGATGGGTGCTGACGAGAGTCTCCGCAGCTTCACAAGGAGATTCCGTAACGAGCACGCTGCCCTCTCCGGGAGACATCTGGATGATGAAGCTATCATGTTGGCTTTCCAGAACGCCCTCCGCTTCGATCTACACATCTACAACGACTTTATTCGCAATCCCCCTCCTTCCCTGGGTTCAATGTTTGATCGAATTCAGAGGGAGATTGAGGTGGAGGATGATCAAATAGCTCGAAAGGGGCGAGAGATAAAGCGAAGGCCTGCCGATCGAGAAGCTCCAAAGTATGCTGCTCAATCTAACAATGCAGAGGCAGCAGCTCCACCTGCAAATAAGCGGTCAAGGAATGATGGCCGCCGATCTCCTCCTATGAAGACCACTTTCACCGAGTGGAATTTACCAGTCGAACAGATCCTCGACCGAATTCAACATGAAGAGTTCCTCCGATGGCCTAATCCACTGCAGCCCGACACCAAGTTCACTGCAGATAAAATAGTCTACTGTGATTTCCATCGCAGTCATGGACATCCTACCGATCAATGCCACCGGCTAAAGTATCATTTGGAAGATCTGCTATGTGTAGGACATCTCCAAGAATTTGTCAAAGGCAGGCAAGATCATTCAGTCAAGCATCGACAGTGAAGATCTCCATCGAGATCGAAAGATCTAGGGGTTGGAGATGATCAACTTTCAAGATTGCCAGAGAACACCAGAGAACACAGCAGCAGGAAACTAGCTCCCAACTGGGAAAGTCTATACATAGTCAAATCAGGGGGAAGCAAAAGATCCTATCGATTGCCACGAACTTGGAAAGCTAGACATCTCAAAATGCTCTATCCTTGATGTAAATTCCAAGCTGGATAAAGATTGCTTTCAAATGTTCATCTTATCGATTCAAATTCTGGAGCAGTTATCTACATTCAAATTCAAAGTTAGCTGCATTCAAACTGCCAGGTCGTTTAACAAGTTTGGGTGATTGAGTTGCGACTCAACCCCTCACAGGCAAATGTTAAACGGTTTCGGGTTGTGCTACAACACAACCTTCAAGTCACTGGTCATTTAACGAGTTTGGGAGTTTGTGTTGCGACACTACCCCTTACGTGCAAACGTTAAATGACTTTCAATTTCAATATCGTCTAACAAGTTTGGGTGCTTGAGTTGCGACTCAACCCCTCACATACAAATGTTAACGATTTCAAGTTGTGCTACAACACAACCTTCAATTTCAATATCGTCTAACAAGTTTGGGTGCTTGAGTTGCGACTCAACCCCTCACATACAAATGTTAACGATTTCAAGTCGTGCTCCAACAAAGTTCAATTTTCAAGTTATTCAACAGTTTGGGTGATCGAGTTGCGACTCATCCCTTTACATTCAAGTGTGTATATGTATTCAAATATTTCAATACCATCCAGAACACAGCATTCAAAGAGTTCAAACAAGACATTCAATTTCAAGCACCAAAAAGATATCTTCTATTATCAAAAATTGGTCAAGTACAATGTCGAGCTGCTACATATCAAAAGTTTACAAGTGTAAACAGCAAAGAAAAAGGCAAAAACACATCAGGGCTTGGCTACGCTTGGAGCGCGCGACTTCTCCCCTTCAGATTCGCCACGAGCCTTGCTCGCAACCGAAGCTTTAGAAGATCGGACACTGCTGACATGTGCCCTGAGTGCCTCTGCCGCTTTCTCAGCTGTCTCCTTGTAAATCTTGCATTCAGACAGCGCATGCTCCAACGCCTTCTTGGAAGTCTCCTCTTCGGCAGTAAAAGCAGCGTGTTGAGCAGCAAGTTGTTCTTTCAGCTCCTTGATCTCGTTGGCGCGACCACAGGACACGTCCTCAACCTTGACGATCCGATTCTTCAAGGATTCGAGTTCGTGACTCTGCGCCTCGCAACGGTCCTGCAGCCCCTTGATCTCCAGCTTCCCCTTGCGAAGATCCTCGATCTTGGCCTTGAGAGAGGTTTTCTTCGAAGTCAGGAGCTCCCTCAGCCTATCTCTCTCCTCGCTCACAGTCTTCAGTTCGGCTGTCAAACGAGATACCTCAGATACGGCCTCCCGTTCTCCTGCCTTCCTAGAGAGAGAGCTTGTGATTCTCAAAACTGCTGAGCTCTACAGATGGATAGGAAGTTAGAATTATTCCAAAGACAACTCAAATATTCAATCAAGAAGATACACATACCACTACATCTAGCCTATCGAAGGCTTCTTCAAAAGTAGCTTCCGGAAGATTGCAAAGCTTCCGAATCACGCTAGTAGGGTGGTTGATGTCAACATCACCCAAGCTCTTCATCTTCGGAGTCGAGCCAGCAGGCATACCTGCAATCGACACAAGAATTCAAAGTGTTAGAGTTTTTTTGAGCTTCAAAGACAAGGCAATCGAAGCAAGTTAGTGCAGATACCTGAAGCCTCGACCTGAGGAGCCTTTCCCTTCCCACGGTCGGAGCTCTTACCCTTGGGGGTCGACTTCTCCTTGATGGGGGTTGGCTCTGACAAGGGTTGGGGGGTAGCCTCACCCACCCGGCTTCCTCTCTCCAAGTGAGCAGGAGAGGGAACATCCCGAGGAGGTGAAACACCCCCTTCATCTTCTCGCCCGCTCGAATTATCGAGCCCTGCCACCATGGCAGCTACCTCCTCAGCCAGAGATCGTGAGGGGGGTGGGGGTTGTTCAACCTCCACACCCCCACTTGTAGTTGCCCCTTCGAGACGGGGAACCTCGGGAGGTACCTGATCGAGGGGTGTAGGGTTGCTTCCAACCCCACCACTCCCTGATATCTTGATCTTGAAGCGAAGCGGGTTCTTTTGCAACTCCCCGAAGTCATAGGTAGGAATCACCTTAGGGCCATCGCCCATTGCGTCCATTACCCCCTCTATTTTACAAGCCTTTGCCTCGTCTATGAGGATCGGCTGCGAATCCTCATTGGCACCACCAGAGGGGGTGGGAGGAATTTCTTCCTCGCCACCCCCATGTCCTTGACCACCATCAGTGGGGGTGGGAGGAATCTCTTCCTCACCACCCCCATCTTCATCATCATCATCTTCTCCATTTCCTTCCCCGTCGCTGCCTGTGCCCTCATCCTCCTCATCTCCGCCTTCCTCCTCCCTCTCTACCTCCTCTTCTTCATCTTCCTCCTTCTTTTTCTCCTCATCCTCCTCCTGTTTGATGGGGATTTTTCTCTTCTTCTTCGCCAGGCCCCTCTGAATCACCAATTTCTCCTCTGTGGGAAGTGCGCGCCTGGCTCCATAAGCCTTCTTCTCGAATCGAAGCCTTCTAACAATTTTTCCAGATTGAGGGTCCTCCTCGTAATCTGAGTAGATGACCTCATTATCTTCGTAGCGAAGCTTCAATCGATGGAGGAGGTTGGCATTGCCGTGTCGAACCGGGCAATTCGAGAATTGCTTCCAAGATCGAGTCCCGCATGTCAACTCCAAGAAGAGGTTGTCAAGGGCCCCTACTCGCTCTGGAGGCCAAGAGAAAGCTCCTCCTGTGCAGTACATGTCGATCTCTTCATGCACCTTGTATCGGGGAACCTCCGGAACAGACATTGGAGTCCAGGCACCAGACACTGACAGCGGCCAGTCAGTATAAAGTTTGTCGGAGCCAATGGTGTCAGCAATCGGGCGAAGGGCAGTGGCACCTGTCAAGTAGTAGAACGGGCTATCCTTCCTCCAAGCCCATCGATAATGGTAAAAGAAATACCCCAGCTCGATTCGGGCTTCTTCACCTTCAGGGAGGCTGGAGTAGCATTCCCTAAGTTCCTTCTGGAAGTCCGACTCTACGCGATAGAAAGCGTAGATGATCCTCCAGGAGTTCCCGGTAACCTGCCCGGGACAGAGACCGGAGGTGTTCAACAACCTCGCGGCGAAAGGCGGCAGCGGGAGGCGCAGTCCACAGTTGAGCTGGCCGATCGTGACTATGGTTCCCATCACTTGCTCTTTGCTCGCCCACGAGACAAAGATTGTCCGCCTATCAACGCCAAAAGCAGTTAGAACTCCAGGGAGTGCTGGTCGAGCCTTTCCCTCTGTGAAACATGCCAGCAACTGCAGCTTCTCCCTCTTTACTTCTGTAAGTTTACTGCCAATATTGTACCCAAACTCCATCTCCGCCTCCAAAGGTAGCTACGGGCAGAGGACAAACTTTGCCTTGGGGATCTGCTCTGGCCTTGACGGTGCAGAAACGAATCCCACTCCTTGGTGCCTCTTGCCCAGTTGGCCAAGCTCGATCAATTCGGCCCTGCCTTTGCCTCGGCCCTTCGGAACAGAAGAGACTTCAACAACTTCCTTGCCCTTCCTCTTGGAAGGAACACTCTTCTTCGAATTGCCCGAAGACGCCATTTGACCGATCGAAAGGAGACGAAGAACAAGAGAGAGGAAGCAAAGAGTCTGGACTTCGAAAAATTCTGAAAGCGTGAGGCGAAAATGACAGCGAGAAAGACTTATATACCCAGGATAAAACGGTACGCAAATCGAGAAGACACATGTCTTCACCATATCAAATCGCGTGTTTTTGCAGGTACACGTGGCATCCATCCATAGCAAGCGCAAATTCAGGCGAACCGTCGGACCAGACGAAGCATCAGACGCACCGGTCCACGTAAACCAACGGTCCAAGCAAACCACCGGTCTGAGTGAACCGGACCGCCGGTTCAAAGCCACATTCAGGCAAACTGAAGATTCAAAGTAGAAAAAAAAAAATCAAACTCCATCGATATTCAAGACTGCCAAAGATCAAAGGAGAAGAACAAGCTATACCACTTCCTCAAAAGTACAGGTTCAGGACTTTAACCTTGACCGGCTGATTTTAGCCGTTCGGTCAAACTTGACCGATCGGTCACAATCAACCGATCGGTCGATTTTCTACTAGATCTGGCAAAAAACTGAGGTTTTTTGCCGATCATTCAAACCTTGACCGGCTGATTTTAGCCGTTCGGTCAAACTTGACCGATCGGTCAAAATCAACCGATCGGTCGATTTTCTACTAGATCTGGCAAAAAACTGAGGTTTTTTGCCGATCACCCAAACCTTGACCGGCTGATTTTAGCCGTTCGGTCAAACTTGATCGATCGGTCAAAATCAACCGATCGGTCGATTTTCTACTAGATCTGGCAAAAAACTGAGGTTTTTTGCCGATCATCCAAACCTTGACCGGCTGATTTTAGCCGTTCGATCAAACTTGACCGATCGGTCAAAATCAACCGATCGGTCGATTTTCTACTAGATCTGGCAAAAAACTGAGGTTTTTTGCCGATCACCCAAACCTTGACCGGCTGATTTTAGCCGTTCGGTCAAACTTGACCGATCGGTCAAAATCAACCGATCGGTCGATTTTCTACTAGATCTGGCAAAAAACTGAGGTTTTTTGCCGATCACCCAAAACCTTGACCGGCTGATTTTAACCGTTCGGTCAAACTTGACCGAACGATTAAACTTGACCGATCGGTCAAAATTGACCGATCGATCAAAATCAACCGATCGGTCGATTTTCTACTAGATCTGGCAAAAAACTGAGGTTTTTTGCCGATCACCCAAACCTTGACCGGCTGATTTTAACCGTTTGGTCAAACTTGACCGAACGGTTAAACTTGACCGATCGGTCAAAATCAACCGATCGGTCGATTTTCTACTGAATTGGTTAAAAAACCATGTTTTTTGACCGATCACCCAATCCTTGACCGGTTGAAATTGACCGTTCGGTCAAACTTGACCGAACGGTTAAACTTGACCGATCGGTCAAAATTGACCGATCGGTCAAAATCAACTGATCGGTCGATTTTCTACTGAATTGGTCAAAAAATCATGTTTTTTGACCGATCACCCAATCCTTGACCGGTTGAAATTGACCGAACGGTCAAAATTGACCGATCAGTCTTTTTTATGCTAAACACTCGGCAAGCTTCTTTGTGCCTTCTTCGACAGGGGGTTGATATTTTTTGCACCAAATCCAAGCCAGCCAGAACGAACTCTAGCTAACTTGGAGGGGGTAACTGTGGGTGCAAATTTTAGCAGAAGATTAACGACTACCGCGGGACCCACCGGCCCTGCCTGGTGGGCCCACGAGGACCACCACGGGACCCACCGGCCCTGCCTGGTGGGGCCCACGAGGACTACCGCGGGACCCTCCGGCCCTGCCTGGTGGGCCCGCGAGGACTACCGCGGGACCCACCGGCCCTGCCTGGTGGTCCCACGAGGACTACCGCGGGACCCACCGGCCCTGCCAGGTGGGCCCACGAGGACTATCGCGGGACCCACCGACCCTGCCTGGTGGGACCAAGAACCTGTGGAATCCCCCAGAAGACGGTAGCGAGGCCCGCCAGCTTTACCTGGAGGATCCCCAGATGCTGCAACAGAAACCGCCTTTTACCACCAGAAAATTCTATAAATAGCAGAGCCTTCGAATGTAAAAGGATCGAATCTAAGATCCGAAATCCATTTTCCACTCTGAGATCTGATTTTCAGAACCAGAGCTCTGGAATTTCTATATCTTCTCACCCCTTCACCTCTACTTGATCATCCTCTTGTCTGTGAAGAGATCAAGAAGGCTTCAGTAGCACTCGGCCTGTCGAGGTTACTTTGAGAAAAGTGTTAGTGAATTCGGGTTGCACCCTATAGCACGGAGACGTAGGCTTCGGCTGAACTCCGAGATCACTTCTCGTGTCAAACTCTCTCTCTCTGATTGCATCTCTCTGTTTACATATCAAAAACTTCAACTTCGATCAACAGATCGACCAACGATCTTCGACGTCAACTTCAACTCCAATTGACTGGTGAGGCGAGGTCTTCGGGTCGGCACGAAGATTTTCCCCCATAGTGTCCTCGAAGCTTTCCTGCCTTATTAACGGGGTGCAGGGCAAGGACTTCAAGGTTTATAAGGGCCTGAAGCAGGGATGCCCTCTGTCCCCATACCTCTTCATCCTGGTGGTCGATGCCTTCGATGCAGCAGTCCGGAAGGCAAATGCTGAGGGCTTGGTTCGGGGGGTTGGCGGTCATGGCTGGACAACCTCGAACTTGCACTATGCAAATGATTCCCTCTTATTCGCAGCTGCCTGTCCGTTTTAGTTGGTCTCTCTCAAGGTCCTCCTTTACGGGTTGGAGCTGACCTCGGGCCTGAAGATTAATTTCTAGAAGACCAGTCTGTACTATATCAGGCCGGGGGATGCAGGGTGCGGTTTGGCCCGGCTTTTGAATTGCAAAGCGGCGAGTTTACCGATGAAGTATATGGGGCTGCCTATCAGTAATAGAGCGCTACGGAGGGAGGATTGGGAGCAGCTAATCCTTAAGGTCGAGAGGAGATTGGAGGGATGGAAGGGTCGGTTTCTTTCTTCAGGGGGTAGGCTCGTGCTGGTCAATTCTGTACTATCTTCGATTCCTTCGTACTACCTGTCCTTTTACTACCTGCCGTCCTGGGTGGTAGAGAGGATTGACAAGATTAGGCGCTCCTTCCTCTGGCATGGTGTGGGGGAGAATGCAGGTGGCTACAATTTGCTGAGGTGGGATCAGGTTTGTCTTTCTAAGAAGATGGGCAGCATGGGAGTACTGGATTTGCGCAGATTCAATGTCTCGATGCTAGGGAAATGGTGGTGGCGCCTTCAGCAGAATTCTGGAGGATCCTGGAGGGATGTCATCCTAGCAAGATATTTTAAGAGGTTCTCCCCATTGCAGGCTCGGGGTAGATCGTCGGGCAAGATCTCTTGCTTCTGGAGGGGTATTTTGCGGGTTAGAGACCTCTATAGAGAGGCTACTTCGCTTGTTCTAGGTGACGGGAGGTCCATTCGATTCTGGAAAGATCCTTGGATCTCTAACTGACCACTGGAGCAACTCTTCCCAGGCCTCTACTCTCTGGCCAGGAACAAGGGAGCCTCGGTGCGCTCTCAGACCTGTCGGAGACGGGAAACCATCATGTGGCGGGTGAAGCTTGGTGCTCCGTTGAATCAGGATGGTCGGCGGGAGTGGCTTGACCTACTTCCTATTTTGCGGTCGGCCTCCTTCAGGTTATCCCGGGACGAGGTCCGGTGGAGTGCCTCGTCTTCTGGAGTCTTCTCCGTCAGCTCCTTCTACAACCACAACACGCGATCTAGTGT
>CANTAL010000073.1:0-120403 GCA_947650365.1 Chamaelirium japonicum | reverse complement strand
ACACTAGATCGCGTGTTAGAAAAGGGCTCAGCCCTATAAAGTGGGCCTTTGAGATCTGTTAGAAAGTGTTGCTTCAACGAGAGGACTTGAGCCCGGAATTTATATCGAAAGCAAACAAACGACAGCTATAGGATTGAAGATGTACAATCCAAGGTGTTCATCGATCATCAGGATGCAAGCTTTTCTTTACCCTCTCAATCTTTTATTGAAATTCTAGAAAAAGATTCTTTCTCCGCATCACAGTCGTCCCAAAGGTAGGGGGTCGGGCTCGAGAGTGGAGATCGTGCGTTTCTCTTTTTTTTTTACTCGCGAGTCGCACGCTGTCATTGGGATGGGCTAGGTAGGCTGTTGGGCTGCACTGAGACCTGGGCTGAATTAGGTGGGGTGGGAATTTCTCAAATCTCAGCCAACCAGTAGACATGTGTTTCCCATTGCAAGAGCCTTATTTAGCAACATGACCCGGACGTTCTTATCCTTTTTGAAACGGATGTTGGCCAAGCCTCGGCCAGTTGAGTTTTACATAGCATAGGGCTAGGTTGGCATTGTTTTTGTGTCGAGTCGATTGGTCGGTCTAGTGGTATCCTAGCCTTCGAGCGTAATTTTTGGTGGGAAACTTCCTTTCTTTCATTTGACCGACAGGTGGTGGTGGGTGTTTTCTCCCACCACCAGTATTCCTGGTGTCTAGTTGGTGTTTATGCTAGTACCGATTATCGGGAGATGCGGTCGTTGTGGAAGTCCATCACTGGGGTACATTCTCTCGGTATCCCCCTCGTTATCCGTGGTGATTTTAACATTATCCTGAAGGCTACTGATAAACATGGGAGTGCAGCTTTCTCTGTTGATACTGCTGTGGAAGATTTCCATCAGGTCATTGTGCTAAATGGTTTGCTGGACATGGAATTCTCGGGGCAGCCTACACTTGTTGTAACAACCAACTCCCAACTTGATCGTGGCTTTTGCAATATCCAATGCGCCGGATGCCAATATTCATCATCTGGACAGGGTTGTGTCTGATCAGTATCCCCTCCTCCTCACCTTACATCCTCCTCTCCCCCGAGGACCCAGACCTTTTTCGTTTCAAAAACTTCTGGTTAGAACATCCGGATTGGCAACGGTTCTTTCAAACTACTTGGCTTTCAAAAACTCAGATTCAGGCACGGAACACCCGTGAGGAGTCCACACCTTTGAAGGACTCGGAAGTCGCAACCTTGCGGTCCACGCATCAGCAATGTTCTCATCTCCTTCACCTACAAGAACTCAGATGGCAACAAAAAAAAATCCCACATACAATGGCTTCAAGAGAGTGATTCCAATACTAAATCTTTTCAAATGAGTACCCTTGTTCGTCACAAAAGGAATAGGGTTCATTTCGTTGATGATGAATTTGGGGTCCGTCACTCCACTCGGGCTGCTTTTCATTCGTAATTTCAAAACTAAGTGAACTTCTACATCTCAGGGCCCTGATGAGTGTCTGGACCCGATCCCAACCCCTTTGGCTGCTTCCGATAACCAGCTCCTCATAGACCCAGTTATTTGGGAGGAAATCCAAATATCCATTTTACCTATGCTCAAAGGATGACTTACCACCTGCATCGACTAATTTCAGTTGTTTTCAGTGTGAGTACCCTAACCCTAACTCCACTCCGATGATCGTCTAACCCTCTACACTTGTATAAGAGCCCTCCAAGCTTGTCCGATAGGTTTGGCAGCCCTTGTCGTTTACATCTAACAGCCAATAAGAGAATATTCTAAATATACTCACCATTTTGAAACGGTAGTTAGCCAGAGGGGTGAATATGCACAATTTTATATGTTTTGGATGGTCGATATGCAAATATAAGGTTTCCAGCGATAAATACACAATTAGACTAATTTGTAGGGGTGGATTTGCAAAAAAATTCCAAAAATATAAGCTATCCATAACCAAATAAGCAAAAAAAAAACCAAAAATAAGCAAAAAAAACCCCAATATCCATAGACAAATTAATATAAGCTATCCGAGCCTTTTAGCATTATAATATGCATTTGATATACTAGCTACAAACATCATCAGCACTAACCTGCCTTGACTAGGTTTCAGTAAATGTTTTGATAAGAAATTGATGTTTTGTTTATGCAACATGCATTGACAGAAGCCACATGTTCAAATTTTGGAAGACAAGGCTAAGACATAGATGCAATTCAACAAACTGTGGTCACCTTCAACATCCCAAACACTTAGCCAAAAAAGCAAACATCTGATCTTTAGTAGGCATCTGAAACAGTGCAGCAAGTAGCGACAAACCCATATTAGATACAGAGAAATATATGCATAGGATTGCGTATGAATCTAATGAGAAGTCGTAAGCATATGAAATAGCAGCTTGGATACGAGGAATTCTACAAAGAAACAAGATAATACCAACCAACACTGTGGAAAACAAAATACTCGCTATAAGATCCTTACATGTTTCGAATCAAGAGCTCCGGGGATAAAGATCAGGAGTCGTGATCGATCACGCAAGTGCACAGGGGGGAGATCCCAGCTTAATCATCCCAAGCATCATCAGCAGAACCCTCCTTTTTGAGGGTCGTAGGGGTGAGCATATACCGATATTTGTCCTCAATGTTTATTGAAGCAGGACCATTCACTGAAAGCTTAGACAACGAATGAGTTGCGTCTCTATGTGCGGCTGCGGCTTCTCTCTCCTTCCTCCTTGCTACCTGCCCAAATTCAAAAGGCATACCACAATAAATAATCAACTCAAAAACATTTTAGCAGAACATGTACATCAAGATATAGCAAACAGAATTGTAGACATTCAATGATCTTGCTCGAGTTTAATGGTATACAAACTTTTTACATTAATGTTTTAAAGAAACACAATAAAATAAGATCATTGAACAAGACAATGATGAAGGCTTGATGCAAAAAATTATATCATTTTATGCATTTCTTCGGAATCGAGCCTAAGCTACAACTCAACATAAGAGCGTACCTTTCCGGTCGCAATTGCAACGACATTTCCAGATTCCACATCAGAGATAGCTTTCCTTATTTGCGCAACAAGGAACTGAAAGAAACAAAGTTTAAAAACAAGATAGATGCTTATTTATGTTCATTTGAATAAGGAAAAATGTTATGAAAATGCGGATATGACAATAAATGGAGAGATAAATAAAATGAAAAATAGAAACACTAGCACACCATGTCACGATCAGTAAAAAAGGAAGTAGCTTGACCAGTGGAACCTGCACGACCCGTCCTTCCAATGCGATGGACATAATCCTCCATAGACTGTCATTGAGGCACACAAGATCAGAATGTTGATCATGATACTTTATAAGCACTGTCCAAATTCACAAAAAAAAAAAACATAGCGGTATTCGTTTCTGTTACGGAAATAGAAACACAGATTGCATAGAACAAGTTGCTCAAGAGGCATAGAACAGGTCAGCATTGCATACTTTTGGAAGATCCAAATTAATAACATGAGATACTCCTGTGACATCTAATCCACGAGAGGCAACATCTGTCGCGACCTACAAAATGTGGACAACGTAAGTTGTATATCCATAGAAAGTAGAAACTACATGGAGGGTGCAAAGCATGTCACCACTCGAAAATAAAATGAGAAAGAGGAAATAGTAGCGCATGTAGAGATACCAAGATGTTTGTAGAGCCCTTTCTAAAATCACGAAGGGCTGCCTCTCTTTCGTTTTGACTGCGGCCTCCATGGAGGGAAACTGCTTGCAATCCCTGGGCTACCAAGGCTTCCACAACTTCATCACATCTTGTCTGATAAAGGAGACAAGAAAAAAATAAACAAGCAATTCAGATAAAATCTACATTATTTGTAAGGAAAGCATACTGAGGTCGCACGATAATATAATTAAAAAGAACCAGTGACTCGATACACCATGTTCCTCTGAATATCTTGGCTCAAGTATTCAAGCTTCTAATAGTGGCTACATAAAAAAAAATCTAGCAAAGTAGCCTAAATGCATCCATAATGATTACATCCCAAATATTGAAGTGCCTTGCAATTTCTAGCAATCATTACAACAGGCCTTTCTGCCCTTAGCCTTGTATAAGTCAGGAATCAAACATGGCGGTCTGAAAAAGAGTAAGATTGCATGTAACTATTAAAGTCAATCGGGTACCCTGTGGAAAATTCATTTTGTTAATCAAAATGGCCACAGTTCTATCTGATCCATCCAACAACGAATTCTACAGAAGAATACAAAGCAACAATTAACACCCCCACCGGTTATAAATAATTTGACCACTTAAGGTACCAATTGCTTGAGGGAACCATGAGCATGACAGGAAGGACTTGTACTTCGATTGCCTTCAAGGACCCAAAAACATAACTATAAATAAAACTACAAAAACAAAACTTTTTACGAGTTTCTCTACAATAATTTGCCTTAATAAGTCCATCGTGTACAAGAATATATTACAGGTAAGAATGTGTAAACACTAGTACCTTCCTTTCAACAAAAACAATGGTAAGAGGATGGGCACGTCCAAAATTTTCTGCTTGAGATGTCTCCTCAACAAGCAAAGACAGAAGCCGATCAATCTACACAGAAAATACTTTACCTATGTTATCAACAGAGAGATGAATGGAACTATCTAAACAAGTTGTCTAAGCAGCAGTGCTATATTAATAAATCCAGAGAGAGAAAATGTTTTAAATATTAATAAATGTTCCAAACTAGGAGTCTGCTTTTCTGAGCAACCATCATCCCTCATCCAATTTCCACAAATCTTATAACTGAACTGCCCCCACGACACTCACATCCCTCCCAACACCTCTTGTCAGCATCCCCACCCTGCTAATGCTCTTTGGGTTCCTGCGCACATGTCCTTTGCATCTTTTATATTACACAACATATTATTAGTGGTAAAAAGCATTTGCATAGGAAACCCTCCGTCAGAAGCCTCAGAGCTAAAGGTACATACTATTTGGACAGAAGTACGGCCAGTCAAGAAAAAAAGACAAATGAAAAGTCAGAATACTATTACATATTTACATCTAAATGATTGATCATAACAAGCGTTGTGATAATCAGAAATATCTGAAAGTTGACATGCGTATGAAATATTCAGTTTCACATGTTTGGTGGTCAAATTATTAAGGGTGAGGCTATATACAGACCACGAAATACCAAAAACAGCCCTAATTTAAATATAAAAAAACACCCAACATGTCCCCACATCATCCCTGTTCTTTTGAGAAGGGCAACCCATGCCCGCTGCTGCCATCGCCAGCCATTTGCAGGCAGCCACCCGCCTTTGCCACCAACAATCCACTCCTCCCTCATCCTTTTTCCTCCCCGACTTCTTCCTCCTCTTTCCCTCCTCTTCTTCCTCCTTTTCTTTCCCTCCTCCTAAAATTCGCAACACTCGGCCATTCCAGGTGGAATGCACATAACACCTTTTGTGCATTCGGCCATGGCTGAATGCATCTACAATACATTCAACCTTTGGAGGCCAAATGCATCCAAAAGTTGAATGTTTTATAGATGCATTTGACCTACATGATCGAAGGCACAGAAGGTCTGCTCCGCCTGGAATGGCCGAGTGCCACGATTTCCGAAAGGTGGAGTAGGAAGAAGAGGGGACAGAGGAGGAAGAAGGGAAGATGAGGAGGAAAAAGGGAAGGGAAAGAGGAAGAAGGGGCGGAGTAATACTAAGCAATAGTCAACAATCTTTTTAATTATTCCAAGATCAATATACTCGGAGTGATACTAAGCAATAGTCATACAGTATCATTTTGACTTGGTTGCTGTGGTGTGCTTCTCGAAAAGAAAAATACTGGGGTTTAACATGTACTGGGGTCATATGGAACACTGTGTACGCACCATAGTGCTGACATTGTGTACTGGGGTTTTTTCATTGCAAGTCTGATTCAGTGGACATTGTGTACGCACCATAGTGCTGACATGTGTTTAACATGTACTGGGGTCATATGGAACACTAGAACACTTTTGTCCAAGGGAGCGTGTCAATACGAAGTATAAAATTTGTGAACAAGAAACAAAACTAAAATAAACAGGAACCATCCATCATAGAGATATAGCAGCTAAAGGGGTATACTTTACAATACGTGAACTGGGGTCATTTGGAACACTAGAACACTTTTGTCCAAGTGTGCATGTCAATGTGCAGTCTAAAATTTGTGAACAAGAAACAAAACTAATATAAACAGGAACCATCGATCATAGAGACATAGCAGTTAAAGGGGTATACTTTACAATCCAAAAGGAACTAAAACATTGCCTCATTAAAGGAGTGATTGAAATGTTTGTGAAGCCATGTAAAAATCATTACAATTTCGATCTGTTTGAGCACTCACCAAATGATACCTAAGAATATAATAAATCGGAAATATAAACATGTGCAAATATCACAAATGTATACCCTGTCCTTGCGGCTCAACGTATGTACATCAGAAGTATCTGAGGTGCCATGTGACAACCTAACCGCTCAACAAAGCATAGATATACTTACTTTCACATCCATCTAGAAAAGAACAACAAAATTCCTAGAGTTGATATAAAGTATAACTGAAGTTGCTAAGTATCCCTGAAAACCAAACAACCATCTTGTTTAGTTGAAACTCTCAAAGTGGATAAATAAAAATGAACAAGCAGATTATTGAATCGATAGTTAACAGCTACATTTTTCCTCAAACTATAAGGCTTAGATCATCAACAATCAAAAGAAAGTTCAGCCACAATTTACTATATCAATATTATAGGTTTCTGAATACTCAGTTCTCAAGTAGAGCGTTTCACACACACACACACACACACACACACACACACACACACACACACACACACACACAGAGAGAGAGAGAGAGAGAGAGAGAGAGAGAGAGAGAGAGTGTGTATCAAGTTGTCATCTGGTTATTAAGTACAAATACATGAAGAAAAAAAGGCTTCATAACACAGATACTCAAATAGAAGCCTTAAACAAAAACACGAAAAAGAAATTAGTTACTTACAAGCTGTTGTATAAATAACAAGATATACTAACCTTCTCACTTTCAGTAACCTTCTCCAAGACTTGAGATACATTTGCAGTCGGACTACTTACTTTTCCAACCTTAATTTGCACCGGGTTACTTAGGTATTCCTAAAAACAGCATGAAACAACAACTGGTGAATTTAGCAACTACTCAACACTATGCTAAATAAGAGATGTATGGAGTAAATAAATTCAAGTTATCATTTTATAGGTGTGGCAAATCACATAAAACAATCAAATCAAAAGTGCCTAGATTGTTTAAACTTTAAAGTTAAGAGATGCCAAAGTACTCAGCAATTCTAGCATCAATATTCTAACTTCATTTTCTGAAAATCAAAGAGAAATATTAATGCTTTGTCAACATAACAATCTCCATAGCACTAGTATTTTCAGTATTTTGACACTTGCAGATAAAACAAATTTTTTATATTATCAGAACTGATTTTCCTTTTAAGAAAATTGATATTCATTAATGATGGGTGTCTAACAAATCCAAGGAGCCTTGTCAGAAACAAATTGATTTTAGCTTATCAAGTTTAGAATCTTAAATTCGACAATAAAGATAGTATGTGATGAACAGCAAAACAGAGAAAAAGAGAAACCTTGGTCATGATGGTTTTGCAAAGGGTATCTTGTTAGAAGTTTTTCATTTTAGAAGACTAGAGATGTCTTCTTCAATCTTGTGGTGCCAATAAAGCTTTTTTGCCACTTGTAAAAATTAAAGGAGTCAGAAGTCTTGCTAAGAAGATCCAAAACTGCTCATACATTTGCATGGTCCTCTTGTTCCTGAATCATACATGTATTATAGACTTCATGATATAATAAAAGGCATCCACAACCCCCTCCAAGCATAAAAGGCTCTAAAAACATATTGATCATACAAAGGTTAGAATGTTAACTACCACTGCAAAATAGACAAACATGAGATATATAGAATGCTAAGGTGTTTCCTTGGCTTGTTGTCAAACATGTCTTGAGTCTTGACTTCCAACAGTATATTATGGATAATAGGGGAATCAATGGATGGCTAAATAGGGCCAAAGGCCTGGCCTGAAAAGTTTGTCTTGGGACTCCATGAGCAATCCAGAAGACATGCCTGATCTTGTTAGCGTCCAACCTTAAATGAATTTGTTAAGTACTCTGGATTGCACATTGGAAAATTCTGACTTGGACACAATTATAAGCCAAGCCTGACCTTATCAAACATCGATGGTAACCAGGTTCCGTTATGATAACTGGGAACCATATTCGAGCTCTGGTGTGGTGCTTCCGTCTGATAACAATCTGCCAAAGCTCGGACTCATCAAGTGACACCCATGTCTCTCGGACTGAAGCTTGATTCCAAGACATCCCAAACAAGTTTTTCTTCACAAAAATCGGTAGATTGGTGAGCTGAAAGCTAAGATGGATATGCTAATGAGGGCTATGGAACAAAGAGGCATGTCCTCGCAACCTATTAATAGGTGCCGGAGTTACTGCAAACATCCTCAGTTCTTTTCCTAGTCAACGGATTTAGAGAAAGTCACGTAGGGGTTTGAAGATAGAACTTTTCTGATGGTGGAAATGGAATGATGTCCGAGGGCTAGTAGAATCCAGAGATTAGATCATCTGAGTGGTTGCTTGCTTGAGTTTTTTACTTCACAATCTACCTAATTATGAGCCTTTTCTTGTCAAATATAGTTCGCCTGTCTCTACCAGCCAGTTTCCCCAGAAACCAAGGTTTGTAATTTTGGTTTCGGTTTCGGTCCACCTAATGAGTTTCGGTTTCGGTTTTAGTTTTCGTTTTTTAAATTTTAAAATAATTACAAATTTTAAAAATAAATTTAAAAATATAAAATAATTACACTCGGTACTCACTTCATATTGGTCATGTTTTCAAAAGAGTAGGGCTTTTGCTTTACCCCGATGTTTTGCCAAAAAGCTTAAAATCGTGATTCTGAATTTTGGCGAAGTCTGGAGGAAAAAAAAAAGTTCTTGTGAAAGAAATTTTTTATAGATTCAAAATATTTAACCGGTCTTGGGTTTTTAAGTTGATTCTGAGATTTTTTTTCAGTCTAAAATACTTGGTTTTTGTTCCATCGAACTCTTTTTGCAAAAATTGTAGAGTCTGATTTTGTAAAGGAACTGAAAATTCACATTTTGATTCCTTTAGATTTTAATTTTTCTGATATTTTTATTAAATCCAAATATGGGGTATTTGCTTATGTACATAAAATAATTTAAAGTAAATGGAGATATTTACTTAAATATTTTTTATGTAAATATGGTTGTCAAGCTGTCTTGCTAAAATACATTTTATCATGAACCCAATCCTGTTTTTTTTTTCTTGAGTGTTGAGTTCTGAAGGCCGAAACCTGGAGGCTTTCGTGACCGATTCCGACCGAATTAGATTCAAAACGGCTCGGTTTCACCAAACCTCATAACCTTGCCAGAAACAAGGTTTTCATGATCAGTTTCGGACTGGATCGACAGTTTCACATGGGATCGGTTGTTTCAACAATTTCGGTTTTGGTTTATTTAAAAATTCAAAAAATCTAAAAAATCTATAAAGAAATCTTTAAAAGTAGAAAAAATTTAGGAAAAAATTTAAAAAACAATTTAAGCCATAAAAAATAGAACTAGGACATTAATATAAGAATCATAGAGATTTCACGCACACTAGTCCAACCATTGCTAAAATAGATATACACATGTAATAAATACTAGAAAGAAATAGAATATACAATAACTAGTCCTAAGGAACTTGAAAGTCGACTCACTGAATCAAGCCAACACTGAGTACCCATGTTGTGGCAAGGAGGATCAAATTATGAATCATTGTTATCATCATCTCGCTTGGTAGTAATGCTGAGGATAACAATGTTGGACGTACTCATGCCCACAAAAGGACACCTTATATTTGTACTGATTATTTCAGTGGTAAAGCAGCATATGAAAAACAATGGACAATCATGCATTTTCAAGTGAAATGATATAGACTTAGATCCTCTCTTTAACTTGTCCTACAAACCTCGGTAGATTTACAACTTTACATTGAACCTATGATGCATTTGACTACCTCTTGAGACCTTACAAGAATCGATGTATAGCACGACTTATGTACAATAAGTCAAATACAAGATTGATAGTGTATTGTGCATGACATTTATTTGCAATAGGTAGAATTAGTAGGGTATGGTCACAATATGATACCCCATTGCTTTCAGCAAGGATCATCCAATTTGGAGGATTATCCAAATGGTTTCTTCATCTACGTGATGAATAAATTATAGTGAATATATGTGTTCCATGTCTGATGTCTCCATTCAAAAAAAAAAGATGCTCCTTGTCAAACTTCATGGGCCACATGCTATGCAACACCCAGTACACACTTCATATTGCTTTTGTTTTCAAGCGTAAAGCTTTTGCTTTACCTCAACTTTTTAAGTTGAAAAAACGTGAGTCTGAATTTTTGGCCAAGTCTGAAGGAAAAATGAGTTTTTGCGAATTTATAGATTCAAAATATTTTACCGATCTTTGAAATTTTTAAGTTAATCTTATATCGATCTATTTCGAGCCTCCTTGATGTTTTTACTCAAGCACACTTCTACAGTCCGGTTCAACAAAGCCAACTAGTTTATAGTGCAACCTTAGAACGCACTTACTTCACTTTAAAGTATATTGAGGGCACAATGATTAGACCTGGTCAAGGATTCCTCCGGATCAGTCATCTACAGTGTCGGGTTTTCCCTGAAGAAAGAAAATTATCAAAACGAATAGAGAGAGAGCAAGCTTTGTACCCATTGATCAAATAATGGATTGAGCTCTCCCTCCCCCATGATTTTTCCCTTTTCCACGTAAAATTGTCTACTTTTTTTGTTTTATCTTTTACTATGTCCCAGCCTATGCAGTCAAAAGCTCAAGCGCAGCCCAAACGCAAGGGGTGAGCCTTTGCCTAGGCGCGCTTAGGCACAAATGTGGGATTTTTACCATATTTTTCTGGGTTTTTAGGGGGGGTTTAGAGCCCCCTTAAATTCCACCTTCCCACATTAAAATTAATTTTTATGCGAGCTATTTAAGAAAAACAAGATAAAAACCACGATATAAAAAGAAAAAACTGATAAAGATGACAAATAACCTCAAATAACATAAGCATTGAAATCTCTCATTAAATATTGATCAGTCTAGTACTAAAATACCTAGGTTAGGGACTTAAAAGTTACAATTTAAAACAAGTCTACAAAATTAAAAATTGATGTTAAGAACATAAAATAACATATCTCGAGTCGAGGGTAAAATATATTTTAAGCTTTGTACTAACATTGTTGAAAGCACTCCAACTGTGTTTTGAGATGAACAAACATGGGATATGAATTGAATCAAATCTAGATTTTGGGATGAACTTAGATTTTCATTAAACCTAGGGATTTGGAGAATCTTTTTGAAAAAAAAGAGATTTGGGATGTTTAGGGGGCTCTTAGAGGTTTAAGGAAGATGTGGGAGGAAAAAAGTCAAAGAAAAAAGAACAGACAAATATTGGATTTAAACAGGGCGCGCCTGGCCCAGCACAGCTAGGTGCACGTCTAGGCACACCTGTGCCTTAAGGAGCCTGGGCGCTCCCTAGGCAAGGCGCCAGAGTTGAGCCTTGAGGAGCCTGGTGAGCCTAGGCGGCTAGGCACGCCTTTGACTGCATAGGTCTAATCGAGCCAATTATCGGTGGAGAATTCTAGTGAGGCAACAGAATGTTCATCATCTTAGAGGGAGATCCCAAAAAATTCTTCACCCGTATGTCCATGATTCTTGGTTGGTTAGGATATACTAGCTGAATCTATTTGTCAGCCTATCAGCTGAAATGATGGCATCCAGCCAATTACTACCTTCACTTCGTAAGATGCACTCGACTGATCTCATCATTCAAGTGATAATGATAACAAGACTATGACGCTACTTCATGGTAGCAAAAAACATTTAGGCAGAAGAAGAGGGCAAGTGCCACACATACTGACATCTTCATCACGATAGTGTAGACCCCCACCAAGTGCTACACGAAGGTCAAATGTGTAATTATTAGGCAAATTATTAGCAACCATATACTTCCAATGGATTATCCAAGATCAATGTTTGTTGGTGTTTCTTTATGCCGAGTTCAACATTCACCATCTGATTTTTGCACGAGGTGGAGAATGGCATCGGTCCTCATAATCGATACAGCCATGATTGATAATTTATGACATACAGATAGACTCTCTTCAGAGTTTTCTTCATAATTATTTTCAGATATTATAGGTATCATCCAAATAATGAACATCGGATTTATGATGTTCCAAAGGAACTAAGCTAACCCGTAATTAGAAAAAGTAAAAAAGTCTCCTAAAGAAATTAACATGAAAATTGTCTATGAAATAAATTCAATAAAGAAATGTATGAGAAAATTTTGCATCATAAGGAAATAACAACTTCAGCTAACTTAATTTATGAAAATGACAATTAAGATATATCTCCTAAGCTGGTCATCAGTAGTCATCACCCACCAGTACCCTTTTATTAACATGATAGATTCCATAATTAAGATTTAAATCACAGAAACTATATCATTCAATAAGCTTCCTCTTAAACTTTTGTTGATGTCAATAGAAGATGTAGCCATGCAGTCCAATAAGCAAATTTGAAATTTTTACCTTCATAAACAGTGATAAGTTCATCTAATGCACTGTCTAATATAATCGAACACCTTCCCTTTTGTCATATGCAACACGATTCAACCCTCTGAGCAATCCCTATTAAAAAGTTTCCTTGCTAAGTTCACTGTGATTTTATTTCCATGTTTAATTAGGTTTCTTGTTGGATAACAAAATTTCAAGGTGAATTGTACCTTGTTTTTAACCAATGCTATAGTATAGCAATATTGTTCTTTACAACCCCAATAGTGCCCTATTTTTCAAGGTTTCTTGGAATCTCAATTCCTTCAAACAGAACATAAGATGTGGACCTTTCATCCCTTGGTAAATAGCTGAAAGTTTCGGTATAAAATGTTGCCAAGATACATTCGATGTCAACTGATCGTATGCTAGTTCCCAGTCAAACAAGAAACACAAGTAGCCCTGAAAGAGAAATTGGGTTCTGGCAAACTCCAATTAGACCTAGAAAGCTAAACCGGTGCAACCTAAATGCAAGCACACAAAACATTCATTCAGAAAATGGCAACTTAAATTTAAGGCCACAGACTAACAGACATAGTGAACATTTAAGCAAAAGAAAGATGCCAAATAAGCAGTCACCAAACAAAATTAACATTATGAGGAAAGCAATTTCATTTTAGATACAAAATTAACATGCCTTGTTACCTGAGCAAGTGATTCGATCTCCACTGGCATAGTTGCACTAAACAACAATGTTTGGTGCTTTCTAGGAAGATTGTGCATCACCTGTAATGAATGCAAAAGATAATCAATATATAAGGCATCAGTATGTGAGAAAGCAATGCTAGACCAACACACAAATCAGAGGACCGTACAAGCCATGTACACCATACAGCACTCCTTGTTGTGCGAGTAGCCTGACTGTGGTATGAGGCCTTCACCACCTCCTAGAGCATTGTCATTACAAAGTACATGAAGGGGCCTATAACGTGTTTGTAGTGTCTATGAAGCACGGATACCTCTAGACCTCCTCCGTATCGATATTTTATCGTATGAGGTACCGACACATGTCGGAAACCCGGGGATACATATCCGATACATTTAATGCTCACCTCATATTTAAAAAATAGGGCAAATTACAAAAACCTCCTCTGAACTATACACCTCATTTCGTATTGGTCCCTCAACTATTTATTTGAATAATTTGATCCCTGAACTATGCTCCGTCTGAACAATTTGATCCCTAAACTATTCCAGAAATATCCTTGTCCTAGTAAGCATAAGTTAAATATTTTCTAAGAAGCACTGACATTGATACGGAGACATGGGTACGACACAACACGGGTACACCGACACGGCAAATCCTAAAACAGAACACGGGTACGTTGGGATACGACAAAATAAATTAATGTTTTTTATTTATATTTTATGTGTGTTTATAATTCACATATATTTCAATAACCGAAAAAACCTCATAGAAAACAACTAAAATGAACATAAAATGCATACTGAATCGCAATCGTTAGTTACACCCAGCCCGATCGGTGAATCGCACACAATCCTAAATGACATGAAAAAGAACGGCTGTGCTTCAATTTTAGCTTCAACCTATCTGAAACCTTAGATGATCAAATAGGTTAAAGCCAAAACTGGATCATAATCGTCCGTTACAACCAATCTGACAAGTGAATCGCTCTCAGGCTCAAATGGCATGCAAAGGAACGGCTGTGATTCAGTTTTGGCTTCAACCTATCTGATCCTTTGAGGTTATAACCTCAGAGGATCAGATATGTTGAAGCTAAAACTGAATCACAACAGCTTGTGACCCGACCCAATATCGAACATCCCGTCAACCTGCCGTATCCGACGAGTGTCCGGCTCCGGAAGTACGTGGGACGCAACACATGTGTGTCCAATGCGTGTCCGGCGAGTGTCAGTGTCCGACAATGGTACGGGGGGCCTGAGGAAGTGTCCGTGCTTCCTATAATATTTTAAAACAATTTTGAGTCTTATTGAAAATTAATAAGGTATTTTCGGGGTAAAAAGTTGATGGAGGGGGCTAAATGCAGACGAAGCATAGTTCAGGGATCAAATTGTTCAAAAAAATAGTTGAGGGACCAATATGAAATAAGTTGTATAGTTTAGGGGAGGTTTTTATAATTTAACTTAAAAAATAGAATCTTATAGAGGGATACTTAGGGATATAACATGGAAACAATTTGGCAAATTAAATACAATTTTTACATAGTTTTTGGAATAGGTTAGTTTTGTAATAACGGACATAGTAATGGTTTATTTGTAATGTTGATGTTAGTTGGGGTTTTCTAATAATAGTAAGTATGATGGATGGTTAATTTGCAACCTTGATGCCTTTTAGTGGATTATCGCTGTGTTTTATGGTTATTTATCGTAATTGGTTCCACATATGTTTTGAACTTTTTGGTGTTTGTTATTGATATTTTACACACAAAAAAATAATAGTAATTTATTAATTTATTCGCAAACGTCTCCCCAAGGACCCCAACATATCATATCCTACTTTTCAAGAACTATCGTATCGACATATCCATATTGTATCAATCGACATATTCGTATTGTATTGCATATATATCATGCTTTATAGATGTGTAAGCTTAGATTCTAGAATGCTCCTCAAAAGGATAGTAAACCTATCAAAGGTTCAAATTGCAAATGCCAGCAAGGTTGCTACACCTTCAAACAATGTTTAAAAAGGCGAAAGGCGTAACGAGGCGTTTTTCCTCTGGAGAGGCGAGGCGTAAGCCTTAAGGCGCACTGAGGCGTAAGCCTCAAATTTTTTCGAGGCGTTTTGGTAAAAAAAGTTAAAAAAAGAAAAAAAATCAGAATAAATACTATTATTGAATATTTGAATGTGTAATAATAATTGAACTAGTTATGTATTATAAATCACAATGTGTTAGAAAATATCTTATATGACACGATTGAGGACTCCATCAAGCAATCTAACAACAAAATAGAAAGTCAAATTGCTCAAACACGCTTAATTCTTTAATATTCAAGATAATAATTAAAGCAGCAACTAACAACTAATAACAAACAATACAATACGAATATAGGACTAACATTATCAAGATTTTTTTTAAAAAAAATGATACAAATACATGAGAATGGTAAAATACAAAGAAAAAAACATAGAAAAACCTAGTAGAAGATTTATAAATCATGATCCATACCTCTAAACTTGAAACAAATATTTATCTCTCACTTGTAGTTGGTAGACAATCCACAAAGAAGAAGCATACGACTTCGGAATCAAAATTGAAAAAGAAATGAGCATTAGATCTTGATTTTGGGTTTTTGGAGACAGGGGGTTTCAAAACCTATAGAGATTTAAAAGGGTTTAGGAGGTTTCAATGGGTGAAAAAACGGTCCATGGGGACGATTTACATATCAAACCCTTAGTGACCCCCACACCAAACATTGGTTTTAACCCCTCCCCGCCCTATGTTTCATGCCTGGTGCAAGAGGTGTACGCCTCGAACACCTTGAGGCACGCCTCGGACAAAGGCGTACGCCTCTTGATGCAGAGGTGTAGGCTTTTTATATGTGGCTGCTGAGGCGTGCGCCTCGAGGCAGCACAGGACCGCCTTGCCTCGAGGCGGGCCTCGAGGCGTAAGCCTCGAACGCCTTTTTAAACATTGCCTTCAAAAGGAGAAAACCCGACAAGTATGCAAAATGTAAATTGGGGGGACTGAGATGGAATCCTCATGATAAAGAGTTAAAGAGTAAGGATTGGAGTTTCGACCGAAACCAATCCATTTCAGCCGTTTTGGATCGGTTTCAGTCGGAATCGGTTCCGAAACCCTCCAGTTTCAGGTTTCGGAACTCAGCACTCAGTAAAAGCAGGCCTGGGTTCAGGATAAGGTGTATTTCAACATGACAGCTTAACAGACATATTTACATAAAAAAAACATTTAAGTAACCATTTACTTTAAGTTATTTTATGTAAATAAGAAAATACCCCCCATTTGGATTTAATAAAAATGTCAGAACAACCAAAATCCAAAGGAATCAAAATGTAATTTTTCAGTTCCTATACAAAATCAGACTTTACAGCTTTTGGCTAAAAAAGAAAATTCGGTGAAAAAAAAACACAATATTTTGGACTGGAAAAAATCTTAGAAATCTAGAAGTATAAGATCAATTTAAAAACCCAACGTCCGATAAAATATTTTGAATCTATAAAAAAAATCTTTCACAAGAACTCTTTTTTTCTCCAGACTTGGCCAAAATTCAGAATCATAATTTTTTAACTATGACAAAAAAAAAGGGGTAAAGCAAAAGCCCCGCTCTTTTGAAAACAAGACCACTATGAAGTGGGTACCGATGTAATTATTTTATATTATTTTTATATTTTGTAATTATTTTAAATTTAAAAAATAAAGCCTAAACCACCGAAACTCTGATCTAAAACTCTGAAACCAACCGAAACAGATCCTCAATGGGCGGACCGAAAGCAAAACTACAAACCTTACTAAATACATAAAGATGTAATTATGGATCCAGAAGTAACAGAGTAGGTGTGAGACATAACACAAAAAACGTCCAAAATGGTGTGATGTGAAAAGGTTGCAAATTGGGTTATCAAACATATTCAGAGGACTTTTCAGGTCAAAATAGGGTCCTCCATCAATTTCAGCAAAGAAATCAACCACAAACCATAAATAAACTAGCTTATTTCATGAATCAATAGTTAAAAACAATAAAGCATTATGAACTAAACATGAATGATTACACTCAATTAAAATTAATCAAGCACAATATAAGAATTTGGTACCAACTAGCAAACAACAGTGGAGCAAAAATACATCAAAATCACACAAAAGTCAATGATGAGGTTGATGTCAATCCCACGAGGACAACCCCAAGATGACTCAGCTTAGGGTTCCAATCTTCATAGGAGAAAAAAGCAGGAAGAGAATGTTGCTTGACCAACCCTTGAATAATATAAATCCCTAGTAAGTAAAGATGGAAAAGTGATATATCAGTCAGAAGATGGTATGGAAAGATAAAGTAAGTGGACATTATGGAAAAATGGGGGAAGTGGGTGAAAAATGGCATGACAACAAATGGAATAATGGATCAAAATCAGGAAGACTCAAAAGACGAGAGATTATACATGGGAAGAGATTCGGAGAAAATATACATGGGAAGAGATATTGGATGTGTCCCGGAATAGACTCGCCTCCTACCATCAAATATAAGTGACATGAACGGTATCGTCCTCAAGAAAAAGTCAACTAAATCCAAAGTGTTGTTGGAGCTATTATAGTGTTTTCCTTTCTTACAAATCCATGGTGGCATAACAGTAAAGAAAAAGAGATTTGTAAGTTAGAAGCCCTAGTTGGATTAGAAATAGTCCTTAATTGTTCTACATAAGGATGGGCCCTCCACTCATTTGTAGTCAGTTTTTCTCAATAAAGGTAATAGAATACGGCCATTATTGGTTTTATTTAGAAGAGCCTAATTGACCTTCCTCTCTCTCACTCTTCCCCCCTCTTTTTTATATTATGGATTGCACCTTAATAATCCATCATCAATTGGATCTTTCCTTTGCATCATTTGGTATTCAAGCAAGCTTTATTTTTGTTCTATCAAGAAAAATATCATGATTCCATGGCATGTAAGACGAGGAAGGATGTCGAAGATTGACATGAGGATTCGTTTGAATCAAGCCAACACAAGGAGATGTTGAAGCTATGAATGAGATCGAGCAGTTAACGTGAGAGGTTCAAATTTTGTATAAACACCTTCAGGTTGATCAAATAAAAAAAAGTGAGCTAGAGCCTGAAGCGTGGTCGTGTGAGATGACAGACTATCACATCCGTTGTCCTTCACAAATCTAAACCCTTTGAATTCATCGTACCCTGAGGGAACCTCCAATCGTCGGTTGAAATTCGGCTTCCCTCTTTGACGAATATCGTGAAGGGATGTTGACAGAGGAGACTGAACAAGATCCCATAGGGGAAACAAACTAGATGGTCATGGGATAGCCCCAGGAGGAGCCGTGATGACAATCGCAAATGTTTGCTCGCCTTGGCCTTGTCTTGTGACGACCTACTGAAACTACAATCATTACCTATCATACTTTTCAATTTCAATTTAGCCAATTAAGATGACATGGAGCCTAGCATGCAATTACTATGACAAATGAAGACATCCATCTAAGACTAAAGCTCGAATGTCTGCCCCAGTTGTGGGATCCGATGAATCTTCAACCTGAAGAACCCCAGCAGTTTATTACGGATCCTTTAGGTCGCAAGTTCGAGTGCGGACACCCAACTATAGTAGATTATCTTTCAATGCTAATAAAACAGAGTTTGAGCAATCCATCGGCATTCGTTTTCATTATTGATTGATTTGGAATTACCAACTAGATACATGCCCTCTTGAAAGGAGTCGTGAATATTCTTATCCAAGAAATTTGATCCAGGGGCATCTAGAGGGTAGCTAAAGTGCTTAATTTTGACTTTGATTAGTTAACTGGAGACCCGTTAAGTTAGGCATGAATCTTCTATAATTTTTTACTTCAATGTTTTTTTAAGGTTTTTTATGGATTTTTCTAGAATTTTTCAGCACTTTAGGATATAGTTATAATTTCAATGGACCCGATCCACATGAGCACACACTCCCTCCCACTATTGATCTTCCGCAAATAAGCTTTCAACTATACATCTTCTGGTAGCATTGACACAGGGTATATCTTTCTAGTCAAAGCATCGCCTACGCACCACCTAGGCGATTTGAACCCCTGGGCACCTAGGCGACCACCTAGGCAGGCGGTTTTCACTAGGCGACCGCCTAGAACCGCCTAGCGCCAAGGACCGCCTAGGCGCTTGGGATGTTTTATACTTGATCAAATTTGAGATTTTTTCAAAAATTGAGTTGAATTAACTCACAATTGAGTTGCATTAACTCAAAATTGAATTGCATTAATTCAAATTGAGTTGAATACGCTCAAAATTGAATTAAATTAACTCAAATTCTTATGATGGGTTCAAAAATTTGGGGGGTTTGTCAAAATTGAGTTGAATTAACTAAAATTCTTATGACAGGTTCATAAGAATTTGAGGATTTTTCAAAATTGAGTTGAATTAACTCAAAATTGAGTTGCATTAACTCAAATTGAGTTGAATAAACCCAAAATTGAGTTGAATTAGCTCAAATTCTTATGATGGGTTCATAAGAATTTGGAATCATAAGAATTTGGGGTTTTTTCAAAATTGAGTTGATTTAACTCAAATTCTTATGATGATTTCATATAAAATTGGGGGGTTACCAAAATTGAGTTGAATTAACTCAAAATTGACTTTAATTAACTCAAATTCTTATGATTGGTTCATAAGAATTTGGGTGGTTTTCAAAATTGAGTTGAATTAACTCAAATTCTTAGGATGGGTTAATAAGAATTTGGGGGGTTTTCAAAATTGAGTTGAATTAACTCAAAAGTGAGTAGAAGAGTAAAATTAACTTAAACTGTGTTGAATTAACTCAAATTCTTATGATGGGTTCATACGAATTTAGGGTTTTTCAAAATTGAGTTGAATTAAATTTAAACTTAAACCCTAAACCCTAATATTTTATTTTTACGCTAATTTTTTTGAAATTTTTAGAATTTTTCTTCAGTTTTTTTATTTTCTGATTCAGTTTATGGGTACGGTATTCCTATACTTCTAGATAATTTGACTTTTAGGTGGTGAAAATTATATTCAACGTGCTACTAGATTACAAAAATTATGTATATACATATTTATACTATATATAAACATATTTAATAATTACTTGTCGCCTAGGCGCTACTTCGCATAGACATATCAAAACGCCTAGGCGCCACCTTGACTACACTGGGGTATATGCAAAGTGGTTTAGGTGGAAAATAAAGAAAAGGAGTGAAGGATGGTCAATTTTAATTTTAAAATGTAAACGTAATCATTAAACCAAATTCATGCAGTAGAGATAAATATTCCTCATATACCTCTTTAATTTGTGGTTCAAAGCCCATGTCAAGCATTCTGTCAGCTTCGTCTAGAACGACAAATGAAATCCTTGAAAGCGACGTGTTTCCTTGTTGCAAATGATCAATGAATCTTCCAGGGGTAGCAACGACAATATGCACTCCAGCCCGTAACTCAGACCTCTGCATCAGAAATGACAAAATATGTAGTGAATAATTTTTTAAAGGAATGCAAGCATCAATCTCTAAGACTATTCAGACTTCAGAGAATCAAGATAAAAAGCAAAGGGAAGGTTGTAGGCCTTGTGGGAACATTTATAGAGAATACGCCATATGTAGCATAGTCCTAAAATTCAAACTCGTGCATTGATATGAAGATGAGGTGGTTCGTATCTCAAGTTCCAGTTTGCAAGAACATAAAATTTACTAGGTCCAAACAAGCCAAGATGATCAAAGCAAAAAGGAGATACTCAAGCACCATCCAATAAATGTGTGATTATAAGAGAGTTCTTATGTCAATAGCAACATGATGCAGCGAAATACACCTGCTCCGCAATGTTTGTTCCTCCCACAACGATTGCAGATCTGAAGGTGTCCAGAGATCTACTAAAAGCCTTGACCTGGAGGAGATATCAAATGGCTTGAGAAAATAATAATCAGGATATATTGTATGCCAAACTTCACCTCCACCAAATATATTAAAAGACTCAAAAGAAAATTTTGTGTAAGTTAATATCATAAGAAAGGAACATGAAGGGAGGGTGCTGTGTTGTTGTATATTTACAAATAGAAGTTAAATACATGAACATAAACTAATATCTACGCATACATGCAAAAACCTATAGGTGACTTTGAAAAGTGGAAAAACCTGTAGTTGACTTTAAAAAGTGGACAAAAATATAAGATGTGGTTATATAAACTTACATGCTCCTGCATGCGCAAATTTAAAGAATACAAATACCTGAACAGATCATAGACTGATGCACAGCGATAGAGACACTAACTTTAATTATATTAAAAAAAAAAATTGTAGTTCTTCTTTAACCATTTTACATTGTTTAAAAGAACACAAAGGTAGCATCATTAACAAACTAAAGAAAGTAAGATTTTCTGTAGACCTAAGAAATGTTTGCTCTAAGTTAATTCAAAATTTTGATAATGGAAGTTATATGCGATAGAGATAAGTAGCAAAATGTTCAGATTCCAAAACGCATTAGAAACTGAAAGTGAGAAAAAAGTCAGTGGGCATAGAGCAATAATTATGAAATTGGTCGAGTCCAGACTCCACATTCAGATAGTAACAGATGGTAAAAACCATAGCAAGCAAAGCATGCACAAGTGCAGCTATCATCCAATCACGTTACTGGTTGAGCATTGCACAAGTGATTCGTTGTATCTTTTCCACAACAAAAAAATCCAACAATTGTACAATTCACATGCTCAAGAACAACGAGGTCCCAAGAAGGTTAAAATTTACTCCCTAAGCATGTTTCTGAGAGAATGACCTAAATTAGATAATAAAATTTACAGGGACAAGATGATATCATAACACAAAAGACAATGGAAAACCTGATAGAATAACAACGAAATAATTGAGGCACCCTTAGTGTTCGAGTTGTTTATTGCACATACACTAAATGTGCAATCATGTTTTAAAGTTATAATGATGGATGCGTTTAAATATATAAGTACTATACATATATAAAAACCTAGTTGCTAAAAGAATGGAATCAAATGGCGAAAAATTTCCTATGAAATCACCGAAATGTCTCTTTTTTAAGGGTCCAACATAGAAATTGTCCGAATTTTTAATAGTGCGAAATTTATGTCCGGCACAACAAAATTTCAGCAGAAACAACCGACATTTGACCAAAATTCGACATTCTGTCTTTTTTCCAGACAATTTCACTGAAATTTTTTCTCTTTTTTAGTAAAAAAAATATCATCTTTATCAGTGAGAAATTACATTTTCCCTCAATTCTGATTTTTTTTCATAACAGACAACATTTTATTGACAATTGACCTGAAATTAATCAAAATTTGATTCAAATCCGATGAATTTCCACTGAAATCTTTCTTTAAAAAATATATAATTTCCACTGACATTTAACCAAAATCCGACAAATAACCGAAATCGACATTTAAACCCTTGGCTAAAAGTATAACGCCACAGAATGATAGAATCATGAAAATTCAAAAAAAAAAAAACATATCAAATTATATCACTATCATATATCTTTATTGTAACTTCAATTGTTTCAGGAACAATTAAAGTGGCCTCATTTGAACCATGTAATTTGGATGAAACAAGGTTTTAGCAGTGAGGCGATAATAATGGAAAACTCTTAAATATCAAAGCGAGCACCTTAAGATTAAAACATTCAAAAAGGAATAAAAAACATGTAACAAGTATTAAGGGCTGAATGGAAAAACAAGCGACTTCATCTTTTCAAGATTGAAACACTAACATAAAATGAATACAATTGAGGGGGCAATATTTTTGGATCCCTAACCAGTTTATCGACTGTATTTCAAAAAGTTTCGTAAAATGATCCAAATACCAATACACAAAACATATGAATCATAAAATAATGTAAATTGTCAATCACAAGGCACAAAACATAATCCACACCTATATTTGACGATTGTTTGAGAAAATATAGCATACAAAGAAAACACCATTACTGTCTAAACCTTAAACAAAATGATTTAGATGGTCGCCTTATCACGAGGTGGTATAAATTACGGCTTAGGTTAGATGACCTAGTGATTAGGCTGCTTCAATACTTTCAGCTTAGATGACAGCCCACACACCCCACTCCCCAATCCCATTCCACCCCTCTTCCTCCCATCACATCTTAAGAAATTGAATGAATAAAACTCATTTTGTCCAAAACAAACCGAAACATGGAAGCCTGACCCCATAACTATTTTATCGCCACATTTCGATACATTTTTTAGTTTCAATGAAATTTATAAACCATGAGTTCATAGAAAACCTAAGTTACTTCGAGAAAGAACGATGAACATGTTCATGTCTACATTGAGAGTGAAAGAGTAAAATTCTAACAAAATCTCCATATGCATGTCAAACACCATCCATCTTTGTGGGTTGTCTAAGTTTTTTCAATGAAAAAAATTAAGCAGAAACAAAAAAACGTAAAAACAATAGAAAATAACCTTTTTTCGAATTTACTTACGGCAACAATGTAATGATAGTATAATGTAATAAACAAGCTATTGTATCACAACCTTGAAAAATATTTATCTTAGATAAATCAACATGTTGTAAAATATGTGTTATTTTGCAAAACTTTCTGAATTTAGGATACCATAATATACTGTGAGATCAACAGAACTTTTAGATGATCATAGACAAAGACCAATACCTACATTTTGTTTTACAGGAATCACTAGAACCAACAAACCATGAAAGTACAGGCCATAACCGACAATAAGACCTATATGGAAAAAGGGAGATAAACTTCACTACGAGATGTCATACATCCATAAAGATAGTCGATGATCTATTTATACCATAGTAGCATTTATTGTAGGTAATCCAACAAAAATGTGTTACATTCTGCGACTACTTTAAGCTATACTTTGTTTCCTTCTATCACGCATCGAATGATGCAAATTTAATTGTTAATAATCTAGACAAATTCCTCCAGGGTCGACTTTTGCCACTATGGTTCTTTCCATTAGAAAATAGTGTTAAGTAGGCACTTCAGTTATCTTTTTTTTTTTTGAGAAATGTGGGCACTTCAGTTATCTTCAGGATGTTAATTTCCAGATAATTTGGCACAGATGAGCATGGAAGTAGAAGATACGACAAGGCTTGACACTCCAAAATAGAACTCTAACATCCGCAAGAAGTGCAAACTCTAAGCAATCGTTGTGGATTGACCAATTAGAATAATCAATACAAGATTTGGCATGTCTGTGTTAGCGCAAAACTTGTAAACACCTGTGTTATCATAATTTGTGTGCTCAAAACATTCTCGATCAGTGTAGTGTCATAGTGTAGTGGTCAATGTCAGAGAGATAGCATTCATGATCACATCTAACTCGACAAGCGTCAGTTGACGATTCAAAGACCATCGCACACACCAACACAAGATATATGTGGTTTTACTTGCATTTTGGGTTGTAGGACAATCTGCTAAGTTAGAGGTTTAGGTCAAATCCGTATTGCGTATTCGTACTCATGTATCGATGTTTTCCCGATTCATGCGGCTTTCCGAAATTGTGTTTAAAAGTATTTTCAAGTCCGTAAGTTTACATGTCTTCATTGTTTTAGAACATGATTCTTTGAGTTCGGATTTACACCTTCCGAAACGATTCATTACGTTTTCTTGAGTTCGTGACGTTTCACTTTTTCAACGAATTCGGACTTGACACTCGATTTTTGGTTCATCGGATTTATCGTGTACACTTTTGCACAGCCTCGAGTCTCTCCTACAATACAGAGAAGAGGAAAGATATAGAAAAGAATGCCAAAACGGCTCTCCTACAATACATTCTTTTTGCTTTTCTTTTTTTGGTACATCCTACAATACATTCAACAATCAGCATTCTATTATTTTATTGATAAATTGACACATTGTGGACCAAACCTAATCCTCCTAAAACTCATAATCACAATATTAGGGACATAAACTAGTTATAAATAGGTTTACAAATCTATCCCGGGAAGTTGACTTATTTTTCCGAATTTTAAGATGATTTTTGGAGTTTCTTATTTTTTAAATTTTCAAAATTTTATGGGTTATTTTCTTCATGTAGAATTCTAACAAAAGAGTATAAGATAGCACTTATTTAGAACCCTTAAATGATTTGAACACTTATTTATAGAAGATAAATCCTCTTTTAATATTAATCTTACCACCATGGGAACCCAACCCTATCTCATCTCATGAAAAAAGAGGGATTTGTTACTCTTTTTCCCAAATAGGACTCCACCAAAAATGCATGAATTGGATTAACTCCTAAAAAATGGAATTCTTGTCCCTAAATCTAAGGATATGAATTTTTGCATATAGCCCCTAGACAAATATTTATTTCGTATATAAACCCATCTTTTTTAAAATTACATGGGCACTTCACACAAATATCTATTTTTGTAAAAACCTCCGTGGGCTACTTTTATGACCATTTTACCATTGTTTGTTTGGTAAATTTTGAAAATCGACAGGGGATTATATGAAAATCAATATTTATCAGGTGTTACATGTAAAAATCAGATGCGCTTGTGCAGGACACCAGCTCTGCCACCGGTGAGGATAGGGTAAAATGGTCACAAAAGTAACCCCATGGGTTTTTTCAAAAATCAAGATTTGTGATGAGTGCCCATGTAATTTTTAAAAAGACAAGAATTTATCTGAAAAATCCTTAAGGTCCTTAAGGATAATGACGAGATGGACCTTATCTACCAAGTACCCCAATTTCATAAAAGTCTAGCTTCCCTAAAGACTAAAATACCTCCAAGTTTACCATAGTTGCAACCATACCCTAAGTTGTAGGAATTACTCTAAAAATCCAAAAAAATAATAATAATAATAATAAAAGGCACATAAACATGTAAATTACCAAAAATATTCAATCAACTCCCTAGTGCAGCAATGCCGCCTAACGACACTTATCAAGCCTCCAATTGACTATTTAGACTCAAAAACTAGCACTTTCAGTGCTCTTTATCCATGACCCTACATAAAAACCAAGGATTGTTTTCCAACGTAAGAAAAAGTATACAGCACCATGCCCAACATAAACAGAAAACAATCCCTATACTTCGTCTTGTAACTTCATGTTCTTAAAGGCCAAGTGGAAAATCAATTCAAACGTGTGTATCGGCTATTGTCCTTGTGCCCTAAATGTAACCATAGGTTCTTTCTTGACTTGCATGATTGTAGGTCTTAGTTTGAATCTTGTTTGGTTCTCATACGTGGACTTTTATCACTTAGGATATCTCGTCCTACCTATGCATGAGCTGAATGATCTTTCATTCACGTGCTTGACCCATGCATTCCATTGCATCATGTTTTGCATTTCATGCATAGCTACCCATACCTTGCACTTCTTATACATCTATCTAATTTTGTCCAAAAGGGGGAGAGAAGTTTAAGCAGTAGTACTTCACCTTGCGTCACTCCATCTTGGACAAAGGGAGAGTGTAATTGAGGGGGAGAGTGTAATTGAGGGGGAGTTTGTCACATACTATTCACTTTGAAACTCCTGCTTCACTGCACACAAATTACTATATACTTTTCCTCTAATACTTCAGTTATGTTTGTTCTTTATTAAACTGACAACTTGCAGGGAATGAGAGGTATTTGATTTGTTTTGCTGAAGTGTGCAAAAACATCTCTCTACTAAATCTTTAATGACATAGGCATTACTCCGTTGAGTCTAGGTCTATGAAGTGCTTTGTACAAGACCGAGACATATAAGGTACTTGTGTTTAGTGAAAGAAAGGCATGTATAAGGGATACCCACATGAGTGCTCAATGTTGTAAGTTTTAGCACAAAATATATGACAAATGGGGAGATTATTATGCAAAATTTGTGAACACCCTTCTTGTCATAATTTGTATGCGCAAAACATTGTCAGTCAGTTAGTGTCATAGTGTAGTACTGTAGTGGTTAGTGTCAGAGCGAATGCATACATGACCATATCAAGCTCGACAAGCGTCAATAAAAGATTCAAAAACCATCACACATACCAACCCAAGATATGTGGTTTTACTTACATTTGGGACTGTGGGACAATCTACTCAGTTAGAGGTTTAGGTTAATCCGTATTGCGTATTCATATTTGTGTATCGATGTTTTTTCGATTCACGCGTCTTTCTAAAACTGTATTTCAAAGTATTTTCAAGTTCGTGGGTTTACATGTCTTTGTTTTTCTTCGGACTTTCTTTGTTCTTTGGATTTACGCTTTCCAAAATGATTCCTTTAAATACTCTCAAGTTCAAGACATGTCACGTTTCATAGAATTCGAACTTGGACGCTCAGTTTTGGGATTTATTGTGTGCACTTTTGCATAATCTCGAGTCTAAAGTGGGTCCTAGACTCCCAGTGCATGTACCTTCGTGTGTTATACACAGGTCACTCTTCGTAGGCGTGCAACTCGGGTAGGGTTGGTTTGGGTTTGAGCCAACCCGGAACCGAACCGAACTAGTTCGGTTCTACCATATTGAAACCCGAACCAACCTGACTTGGGTATAGACCCGAACCAACCCAACCCACACCAAGGTCGGGTTGGTTCGGGTCAATCCTCGGGTTGGGACTTGGTTTAAAAAAATAATGGTGATCAGCTATTAAATAGCAAAATAAAGATCCATGTTGGGCTTTAGGCTTTAGCCACCCGTTGAGTTCTCTTGGTAGTTGGTTCAATGTTAGCAAAAAATATCGTTTACTCGGATGCTAGTGTGATGGAGCCCAAAAGTCCAAACCCGTGACAAATATATGTGGACTAATATATATGACTTCGGTTCTCGGGTTGGGTCGGATCTACCCGAGCCTCAACCCGGAATCAATCCGTATTTGGTCGGGTCCACAAAACTTGAACCGAACCAACCCATTTAGTCAAATACCCGAACCAACCCGACCCATTTAGGTCGGATTGGATCGGTTCTCAGTTTTACCCGACCCAAGTTGCACCCCTAGCTCTTGGCGATCTTAGGAAGTTCCACACTAAAATTCGTCTAGGTGTTGGAGAGACTCTGCACCGGTCCGAACCATTGTTTGGACCATGTGGCCTGGCACGATGGTTTAAACCGTGAAAATCAGGATCCAAACTGTGTAGAGCAGTCCGGACACACCTGGTCATCTGGCAATAGGCAGTCTGAACCATTGTTCGGACTACTTAAGGCACCACCCGTTAGACTCCTTGGGTCTGTCGTCCGAACCATTGTTCAAACCAAAAGATAGCAGTCCGAACAATGGTTCGGACCGCTTGTGCCCAAACAGACTTGGTCGCTAGCTGCTTGACTTGTTGGCATGTTTTGAACCCTTGGATGCCCACCTAATGGCCTCCGGTCATTGGGGATTGATTTAGGATATATATATATATATATATATATATATATATATATATATATATATATATATATATATATATATATATAGGCCTTAGCTGGCTCACTTTTTTCACTTGATAATTTTGGAAAGAGGCTAGAAACTCAGAAGGGAATTGGGGATTTTTCTTGAAGATGCCCAACTTGGGTTAATGTGAATTGTGATTCATCTTCTTGGTGGTTCTTATCGTCATCGATTCCTCCCATGATTGAAACTCGGATTCTTCCTCCTATGGTTTGGAGTTTCAATCAAAAGAGGTAAATGAGCTAGCCTTTGATTTTGCTTCTTTTTAACTTTTTAAGCTTTCTTTCTCTTGCGGAAGAACACACTTTGGTGGGTCCTATCCCAAAAGAGCCTCAACGGTGGGTAATATCCGTAGAGGGCAATATAAGTTGTAGCTCCAGATTGCAAACCCCCTCTAGGCTGGTACCTTGAGGCTGTGCATTGCACCACATCCGTGTGAAGCGGGATTCAATAGGGATCGATCGTGGAAGCATTGATCGGGGAAGAGCAGCAAGGGAAAGGAGCAGTGATCGTATGTGCATCGATCTCAACCTAAGGGTTGCTTGTCTGACCTGTTGTAAGTTCATAATCATAGTGGATTTGCGTAGGGTTCCAAGCTTTCTCGGCGAGATTTTTTTTGTCTGGATTTCCTCGTAAAAATATTATGTGTGCTTTATGTGATTGTTGTTATACTAGAGAGCCTTGTATATTTCCACCCTTTGGCCTATTCCATGCAACCCTGAAAGTTTAAAAGAAAGATCAAGAGAAATTGGGGAGCACCACGTGCTTGTAATTTGTCTTGTTTATCAATTATCAGAGTAGCTTCCACACTTTGCTTAGAGAGACAATCCATCTGGATCATCCCTTGAGGGAATTTTCAATATCATGTACAACTTGAAGCCACTAACAAGTGGCATATGGATTCAGCACATAGAGGCTTAAAGCCTATGGCAATAAAACCACCAAAAAGATTTTTTTTAAATAGAAAAGAAGAAAAAAATAGTTCAGATGGAAATACAAATGAAAAGGAGAATAAATGGAAACATAAAAGAAGGTGCACCAGTCTGTTTTAATGGGTCGTATTATGTTAGTTTTGACATCCACCATTTAAGTGTACAAACAACATAAATGCCCTACATAAAGATTAAAACAGTAAACAAGTTCCAAACGCATTAAAGGCCAGTGCAGAGTTATGTAAAAGAAAGCATAACCAGTAATCCTTTCCACCAGGAATGATTTGTAGATTTCGAGTCCACAACAATTAAATAACAGGGTAAGATAACAGCTGAGCATGAATCTCAAACCCCAATCTGTAGAGCATGTTCTACTCAATGTTTTAATTGCAAATCTTAAATCCAGGTTAAATGAGTTTGTGTTGGTAAAGTGTATCATAGATTTGGAATTTTGTTGTTTATATACGACACAAACTGGCTGTGATGTTGATGTTCTGCGCATAACTGCAGAGATCTTTTAGACTGTGTTAGTTGTTTCACCGCACTATAACCTGCTCTACAGATTGGAGTTAGATTCACAAAGCATGAAAACTGTATCAAAACAATAAACCAGCGACTATAATGCCTAATTACATTTTGGAAAAGATAAGTCGTATCTTAAATCATAATTGGAACTCAGATATGACCAAATATAAAGCAATCACTATGACTAAATGGATCTGCAAGCTGGGATTGTTGAACTGTCTCTTCTCTGAATCTGACCTTGAACAAACATGCATCAGCTTCCGAAGCAACCCCCTCAGCGAGAAAAACGGAACCCTATGTTTACTTAAACTGGTTGCTACATGCATGGCACGTGAGAACAAACAATCAATTCATCATTCGAAAATTGCACTCAAACTACATTTACAAGAAATGAATCTCAAATTATCATATCAAATCAAGAGAAAGAAAGTTGTAACTATCCAAGTGCAGGTGACAAACTGCTCAAAGGTATCTCCTAACTAGAACAGTCAGTATATTCTCAGCCTTGAATGGAAAAAGGAACTGTCCTCGCACCTCTTTCTCTATCTGTTGAGCAAGTTCTCTCGTGGGCGCCAAGACCAATGCTAAAGGTCCATCCCCACGCCGGATAGTTGGTTGAGCCAAGCAATGCTGTATAAGAGGCCAGGAACCAAACCCAGTTTTCTTTAAAAAGGCATGCATATGTGTTTAAAAATAAAAAAATGGGAGCTAGCACATAATAATTGAAAGCATAAGGCAGTTGCATGAGCAAAATAAGAGAATTTGCAAACCTGAATCATGGGAATAGTAAATGAAGCAGTTTTCCCACTCCCTGTCTCAGCGCAACCTAGAAGATCTCTCCCGCCGAGAGCAACTGGCATGGCTTGTGCCTGAATAGATGTTGGTCTTGTGTACTCATGATAGGCGATATCCTTCATGATGCTTGAGTTCAAGCACTGCAGAAAAGATGGCAGGATATAAGTGAAGTGCAAGCCAGAGAAGGTCACTAGTACCAAACTTTATACTTTGAATTAAAGAATAAGCAATCCTGAGTGAAAAGCTCATAAATAAAAATATTTACCATGTCGCTGAATGATTCAATTGGTGCAGGCGCAGGAGCGGAATCGGAAGAGACCGTAACATCAACATTTAGCCGCAGCCGAACCTCTTCAATCTGGAGGAAGTTGTGATATGTCATACCCACTGGAGTTGTAAATAATAACCAAATATTTTAAGTTGGGTTGACCAAATAATCTCCAACTCGATCATAGATGACGAAAATTCTTTATAGGAATGTGCCCTTCTAAAGGCTTGTAAAATCCATTCGGAACAACCTAGCTCAACCCATTGCTCAAAATAATCGAAGCTCATCCAAAGCCTATGCACATTAGTATAAGGTTGAGCATCAATTCACCTACCAAATTAAAACAAATAGACTACTGATGGTTGGCGTAAATCATTTCCGACATAAAGATGGAGATTTATAAACAGAAAATTCACTTTTTGGCATTCACCATCTCTGTAGAAATGTGAAAATGGAACAGTCATCACTGTAACTAAAGTTGGTTAGAATTTTTTAAAAAAACGAGATAATCCCGAGAACAAACGGCCAAAACCCACTTATAATTCAACACGACATCCAAAAAAAAAAAAAGCAATCAAACCCAATAAAGAAACCCTAAACGTCAAATATCAGTAAAACCTAAATCCTGAGAGCAATACAGTCGAACTCGCTGCTCCCCGGAAGCAAAATGAGTTGTATAATAAAAAAGAAAGCCACAACGATTAAGCGTGGTGAATTGAACCCGAAAAAGGTATTGAGCCATGAAAAAACCCTAAAGGAAGCCTCGGGAGCCGACGAATCACATGACCTAACACTCAACACAGATATTCAAGTAGAACCCAAACCCCAGTTCCCAGAAACCCGGGGGGGGGGGGGGCACTGAAGAAGAGCCGACCTGCTCGGGCTTGAAGCTGAGCACCCGATCCGACGGTGTCCATTTCTGAAACACGGGCTCCGGCACCGAGGGAGCCCTCGGGTGCTGCGCCAGGCCGCCGGCGCGGCGGGAGGGGATGGAGAAGGAGGTGGCGCCACCATTCATGGAGGCGGAGGCGCTATCTAGGGTTTCGTACGAGGGTTTCGCGGTGGGATTCCGGTAGCATTGGGACGGGGCGGGATGGATGGCGGGAGCAGCAGCCGCTGCCGCCGCCCGGAGGTGAGGGGGAACATAAGACATTTTTTGTTTTTCTTTTTTTGGCTTCGGAGGGAGGAGACTAGAAAAACCACAATATCCCGTGCATTATATATTGGGGTAAATTTCACTTTACCCCCTGAATTTAACCAAAAATTACTTAACCCCCTTATATCTAGTAAATTACATTTCTCCGCCCCCCTTAATTCAGTTTTGGTTAAAAATAAATCATAAATATGGGTACTGTGTGTGCTACCATTGAAACTGTAGGGACCGATTTGGAACAAAAAATTACTTTAGGAGGATTAGTTGATTTTGGAGTAAACCTTGGGGGGGGGGGGGGTAAAGTGTAATTTATCCTGTACATAACGCGGAGGGTAGCAAGTGTGTAAGCCATCTGATTGGGGTCTGACGGATGGGTCTCGACAGCGAGTGTACGCGGGTACAGGATACCTGCAGATCAACTCAATATCAGCCGTTCATTTGAACATGGTGGAATCAGCCCACAGTTGTCACTATCTCAGAGACTGACAACGAATAACGCCAGCTTTTCACACTACAGTAAAAATTGGTTAAGGGTAAATAAAAAAAAACCGTCAATTGAACCTTTAGGTTCCTTAGCTTGGTCTCGAATCCTTTGCAGGGTCATTTTTGGGATTTGCCGGCTCTTAGCATGGGTATTGTGGGTGTGGGCATCAAAATTGCCGACTCCTCAGTCGACGACACTTCTACTTCGGACGACGAGTTGCCAAATGCACCGCCCGTCCTCAAAGAAGGGGGGCAATCTACCGTCGACGATCTGAAAGAAATCAACTTGGGGACACAGGAGGATCCTCGACCCACATTCGTAAGTGCACTCCTGACTCCCGAAGAGGAGGCCGCGTACATCAAGCTACTCCAAGAATACAGAGATGTCTTCGTATGGTCCTATAAGGAAATGCCGGGACTTGACCCCAAGATTGCAGTACACCAGCTTTCTGTCAAACATGGAGCTAGCGCCATCAAGCAAGGACAAAGACGTTACCGGCCGGAACTGGTACCGCAAATAGAGGGCGAAGTCAACAAGCTCATTGAAGCCGGCTTTATCCGAGAAGTTAAGTATCCAACGTGGATCTCCAGCGTGGTCCCAGTCAAGAAGAAGAATGGCTAGATCAGAGTATGCGTGGACTTCAGGGACTTAAACAATGCATGCCCCAAAGATGACTTCCCACTGCCAATCACAGAACTAATGGTGGATGCGACAACAGGCCATGAAGCACTAACCTTCATGGATGGATCCTCGGGCTACAACCAGATCCGGATGGCGCCCAAAGACGAAGAGCTTACGGCATTCCGCACGCCAAAAGGGATCTACTGCTACAAAGTCATGCCTTTCGGCTTGAAAAATGCAGGAGCCACTTACCAACGAGCCATGCAAAAAATTTTCGACGATATCCTTCATCAGAATGTAGAATGCTACGTCGACGACCTCGTGGTAAAATCAAGACAAAAGTCAACACATCTTCAAGACCTCGAGCTAATCTTCAAGCGACTACGAAGGTACCAGCTCTGCATGAACCCGCTTAAATACGCATTTGGGGTCTCCTCGGGAAAGTTTCTCGGCTTTGTCGTACGCCATCGAGGCATCGAGATAGATCAATCCAAGATAGATGCTATTCTCAATATGCCAATCCCGAAAACCGTGCGAGACCTCCGAGGTCTCCAGGGCCATCTAGCATATATCATAAGGTTTATCGCCAACTTAGCTGGAAAATGCAGGCCCTTCAGTCGCCTCATGAAGAAAGGAGCAGCATTCAAGTGGGATGAAGCTTGTCAGGAAGCCCTCCAAAACATCAGGGATTACTTACTCAAGCCCCCGGTTCTGACAGCACCAATTCAAGGGAAGCCATTGGTCCTTTACATCAGCGCCCAGGAGCAGTCCTTGGGGGCACTCCTGGCTCAAGACAACGAGCTAGGAAAGGAAACAGCATGCTACTATTTGAGCCGCACTCTCATCGGCGCGGAGCTAAACTACTCCCCGATTGAGAAGGTCTGTCTGGCGCTCATCTTCGCTACAAAAAAGCTGCGACACTATATGTTAGCTCACGCCATCAGGCTCATCTCAAAAGCCGACCCGCTCAAATACATTATGTCAAGGCCAGTGCTCTCCGGACGTTTGGCCAAGTGGGCTTTACTCCTCCTCGAGTTCGATATCACCTTCGTCCCTCGTAAAGCGGTCAAAGATCAAGCTCTCGTGGACTTCCTGGCAGAATACCCCCTTCCAGCAGAATGGGAACTATCGGAAGATCTCCCAGACGAAGGAGTATTCTGCATCGACATCGCCCCTTCTTGGAAAATGTTCTTCGACGGTGCGGCCAGGCAAGACGTAGCAGGAGCAGGAGTTATCTTCGTCACACCAAACGACGAAGTACTTCCCTTCTCCTTTCTACTATCAGAGCCATGCTCCAACAACAGGGCGGAATATCAAGCTTTGATCATTGGCCTCGAACTCGCCGATGATATGAAACTTTAAGGGCTCGAAATTTTCGGCGACTCTCAGCTCGTCATTCAGCAAATATTGGGAGCATACGAGGTCAACAAAGAAGATCTCGTGCCATTGCACCTACGAGCTCTGAAACTCCTTGGTACACTCAAAGATGCTTCAATCCAGCATGTTCCCAGAAACCTTAATCAGCAGGCTGATGCGCTTGCAAATTTAGCGGCTACACTTCCGTTCCCAGAAAAAAGCCAACTCATTATCCCTATCTGTAAGAGGATGGTAATCACCGAGGAGGACCTCCCTATGGGAATCCCGGACCAAGTCAATGCAGTACACGTTCTCGTGACTGACAAGCTAGATTGGAGACAACCATTCATAGACTTTCTTGTCCACGGGAAGCTCCCTGAAGATCCAAAGCATAAGGTCGACATTCGTCGGCGGTCTCTGAAATTCTTCCACTTCAACAACGAGTTGTACCGTCGAAGCTACGATGGTGCGCTCCTGAGGTGTCTTGCAAAAGAAGAAGCGGAAACAGCACTAAAAGAAGTCCATGCCGGGATCTGTGGCTCTCATCAGTCCGGTCCAAAGTTGTACTTCCGCATCAGGCGGATGGGGTACTACTGGCCCACTATGATCAAGGACTCCCTCGAGTTTGCAAAAAGATGCCACACTTGCCAGCTGCATGGCGACTACATCCGTCAGCCTCCAGAACATTTGCATCCAACCATCGCATCATGGCCCTTTGATGGATGGGGACTCGATATTGTCGGTCCGCTACCTAAGTCATCCAAACAGCATCTTTATATCCTGGCGGCAACAGATTACTTTTCCAAGTGGGCTGAGGCAGTACCATTGCGAGAAGTTACCAGGCACTCTGTCATCAACTTCATCCAGAACGACATCATCTTCCGGTACGGCATCCCTCGCTATATCGTTACGGACAACGGGAAGCAATTCAAGAACGCCGCTGTCAGCCAATTCTGCGCCAAGTTCGATATCAAGCAAAGGTGTTCAACCATGTACAACGCCTCTGCCAATGACCTAGCTGAAGCTTTCAACAAAATACTCTGCAAACTTTTGGAGAAAGTCGTCTCAAAGTCAAAGAAAGACTGGCATGAACGCATGGGTGAAGCGCTATGGGCATATCGCACCTCTTTTCGCACGCCAACACAGGCGACTCCGTACTCACTAGTGTACGGAGTAGAAGCTGTCCTCCCACTTGAGCTCCAGATTCCGTCACTTAGAATTGCTGTCCAGGAAGGCCTCGTCAACGGCGACAACGCTCAACTTCGCCTAGCAGAATTGGAAGCCCTGGATGAAAAGCACCTCGAAGCCCAGCAACGCCTGGAATACTACCAAGCCAGGCTGACCCGAGCCTTCAACAAAAGAATTCGCCCTCGATCCTTGCAAAAAGGAGAATTGGTACTCGCAGTCAAACGCCCCATCATCCTTTCACATCGAGGAGGAAAGAAGTTCGACGCCAAATGGGATGGACCGCACGCTGTCAAAGAGGTCTACTCCAACGGCGCATATCTTCTCACCACGCCAGAAGGGCTTACACTCGGCCCCATCAATGGCAAGTACCTCAAAAGGTACTATGCCTAAAAGCAGGGCTATATTCCTTGCAAAAAAAAAAAAAAAGGAACTACGTGTGACTTGATCCCTCTCAGTAGGGTACGTAGGCAGCCTGTAAAGGTTCAGTCCAAACAAAAGAAAAACACAACCAAACTCTGCCATTCCAGAAGACAAGTCCAAAAAAAAAAAAATATAGATGCATGATATTAAGTTATCACCAGATAAAGAAAAGCAGAACTACAAATCTGTTCAGCAGAAATGACAAGAAAGAAAAGGAAATGCGACATGCTAGTAAAGCGAATCAAATTCTTTGAGACGTTGGAGCAGCTCGCCGTCAGTAACCTCCATGCGCTCTAACTCTGAAGACCGAGAAGCTACCCGCTCCCGATGCGTCGCCAGCTCGATACGCTGCTTTGCCAGGTCTGCTCCAGAAGACTTCTCGATCGTCTCAGCTTTCTCGAAAGATGCGCGAGCAGCCTCTAACTTCTTCCGCGCCCGAACAAGGCTCGCAGTGGCAAGTGCATACTGCGCCTCCAGTCGACGCTCCTCGTCCTCAGCCTTTGCCAGTATCAGGGGAAGGTCATCTTCCATCGAAGCCCGTTTCAAGCAATGAGCTTCACTATCCGCCAAGAGAACACACATCTGTGTCTCAAACAAAGATCCATCTACCTGGAAGGCCGTCAGGTTCTTGCAAAACTCAGGCCCCTCGAGGACCCACCAGCTGCTCAAAGCGTCAAAGCCCTCTTCCTGGAAGGGTGCGAGCGTCGTCTGGATATACTTCCGACAGCTCTCCAAAAGAAGCACAGAGAGAAGGTCTCGCGAACTGCACTTTCTCTTGTCGGCCTCTGAGTGCACAGGCAAGGTGGGCTCCGGTCCTGAAGGCTCAAGTGAAGGAACCACCTCCTGGACCATCGCCGTGATAACAGTTAGCAGAACCACCGGAGCCGAAGGAGGAGACACAGGCAAACCTTCCGACAAAACGACTGCGAGAGTAGCCTCTGCCGGAGTACCGGACCTAGCTGGAGGAGTCTGTTCTCTCCCTACACTGGAGACCTCATCCTCCTCCCCAAAGCCCAACTGCTCCACGTCAATATCATCCAGGTTGACAGCACTGCCGGTAAAATCTGCTCCACACGCTCCCAAAAGCTCCAAGTTATCCCAGGGAACATCCAGCCCGCCACCTTCAATCAACGTTGCTCTGATGGGAGAGCACTCCTGCCTAACCCCCTTCGGGGCAGACTCGCAGTCCGGTCCAGCAGACCCTGCCAAAATGAGAGCTGGACAACTCAGCCAACGAAGTAAGAATACAAGCACAGAAATTCATGAGAAACTAGAAACAAGATATACCTGCAGCGTCCGATGAAGATACCCCAGAAGGAGGGATTACCTCATCGGCAAAAAGCCCTGGCTCTCCGTCTCGAGCTGGCCCTGCCTCGCTAGCACCAGTCAAAGCTGCCTCACACAAGAGGTCCAACTTTCTCCTCTTGGGAGAAGCACGCCCACTCCAAGAAGCCTGAGTCTCAGGAAGACCCTGAACCTTGGAGGACGGAGCCATCTCAACTTCTTGCACAGAAAGTGAAGCTTGGAAAGTACTCTCTCGACGTCCACAAGATTTCTCTGACCATCGCTCCTTGGACCAAAGACGGCGATCCTCTGACCCCGCCAAAGAGTCAAAAGGAAAGTCAGCCCGCTCGCTGCTAGCAAGGACATCTAGCGGAAGGCCAGCCAAGAGGGGAAGCACTGACCCGTTGACCCAGCGACGATACTCAGGAGTTGCGGCATCCTTGCCGCCCGACTTAATCCCCGGTGAGAAAGTACACCCAGTAAATCGATTGTAAAGTGCTCCCCAGAGGCGGTACGCCTCCTGCGGAGTGTAACGTAACCGCAGGCGCAAAGGAGTCCTAGGCAACTCCTGCCGAAAACCCTGCTGGCGAGCAAACCGGTGGGGAGAGTACCGTGCCACCTCCACTACATCCCCACGACGCCAAACAAGATATCCGGGCCTGCAACTCACCATGCTCCAGTACAAAGGCTCGGACATCTCCGCCCCATCACACACCAGGGATTTCGTAGAAGGCGCAAGTGCATTTTTCGATACAAATTCAAAGTCAGAAGGACCCATGCGTCGCAAACACTCTCGGGCACTAGGCTTCGGACGCTCCCATGCATAATAAGCATTCATCACACCTCCCACACCAGGAAGAAAGGGCACCGAGGTCGAAGGTCCACGCGCTGCAAAGATCCTCTTCGGAAAGTGAAGCCCAATCCAACCATAGAGGTAATGCAGGGGGCAAAAGGAACTGGCTCTGCCTACTTCCCCTCTTGCATTACCCGCACTCGATAGACTCCAGTAGGTGCCGCTAAGCCCGCCGTACAACGAGCAGAGGATCGCCGACGCCAGGTTAAGGAACTCTCCAGTCACCATCCGAGCAGCTGCAAGGAAGGTCCCAGGGCGTACCATATCCCCTTCCCAGGGTAAAGCAAAGCGGTAGAGAAAAAGTACTAACCCCGCTGACCAGTAAACAGCACGCCAGTCATCGCTGCATTCTTCAAGTCCCAAAACTTCCCAGGGACGTTGCGCCCCGGCCATGGAGCACCACTCTTTCTTCAGAGATTCAATCGGTCGCCGGAAGGTGCCAGGCGCCGGTCTCTTTGACGAAGCATATCTCCACATCGGGTGACTCGAAGGGGGAGCGTGACGATACTCTCCTCGAAACCAGAAGTCCACCCAATCCGAGTGAAGTACCCGGTCTGACCGCTCGCGCGCCGCTATAATAGCATACGCCTTAAAAAGCAAAAGGCAGAAGCTAGAAGACTCGTCTGGGTCCGTCAAAATCTCCAGAGAAGGAACCTCCTCCTGATAATAGCTCCGAACTTCTGGACACCCAGAGATGACGTGCACGTCACGAAGGGTGATCCCGATTTCACCAGCCCCGGTCAAGAAGGTGTTGGTCTCAGGGCACCACTGCTCACACAGAGCCCGGTACATACCATCCGAACGGCTGTACTCCCAACAAGCCGGCTCCACAAACCTCGCCAGACGCTCCATCCCTGGCTCTGCCTCCAACGTGCCAGATAGCTCTCTCATCCAGTCCCGGAAACCTCCCAGATACGTGACATCTCCACGCGGTTGAATCCCCACACCTCATCGCGTACGGCGGGAGCATATCTTCAAAGCAACAACAGGGACCGGAACCAACTCCTCGCCAGTATGGTGGAACGACAGCCCCAAACTAGGCCGGACGATTTGCCGAGAAGATCCTTCGTCGGTAAGGATACGCTCGCCGAGTTTCAACACTCGACAAGAGCCGTCGGTCACGCCGTCCTCGCAAACTCGCTCGTGCGTCAAAAGCTGAAGCACTGACAGTCCGGTCTCCTGTCTCGAAGCACGGTGGTGGAAGACTTGCGCGAAAGGGAAGCAAAGATGCGTACTCCCGTGAGACACCGCATCGACAATCCAGCCGGAACTCGGAAAGCTCTTGTAACGACGAGACCTGGAAAAGAAAGAAGACAAAGCCCAAGTTAGATAGATTCCGAAACGAAGAAGTCAGGGGGGCCTTGAGCAAATAAAAAAGAAGAGAGGGGGGTCACAGCAAAAAGCCACGACCCTCTCCTCCTCTCTCCTGTTGAAACTAGCAGGGGGGGCCTTGAGCAAATAAAAAAGAAGAGAGGGGGGTCACAGCAAAAAGCCACGACCCTCTCCTCCTCTCTCCTGTTGAAACTAGCAGGGGGGGCCTTGAGCAAATAAAAAAGAAGAGAGGGGGGTCACAGCAAAAAGCCACGACCCTCTCCTCCTCTCTCCTGTTAAAACTAGCAGGGGGGGCCTTGAGCAAATAAAAAAAAAAGAAGAGAGGGGGGTCACAGCAAAAAGCCACGACCCTCTCCTCCTCTCTCCTGTTGAAACTAGCAGGGGGGGACCTCGAGCAAATAAAAAAGAAGAGAGGGGGTCACAGCAAAAAGCCACGACCCTCTCCTTCTCTCCTGTTAAAATTATCGGGGGAAGGGCCTTGAGCAAATAAAGAAGAGTAGAGGGGGGTCATGGCAAAAAAGCCACGACCCTCTCTCTCTATCTCCTATTAAAACATGCAGGGGGGGGGGTGCTGTCGTCCTCGACCAACACCGGCCACCACGTCCCCCGCCGGCCCCCGCAGCCCCGGCCGCTGCCCCGGCCGCCTCCTCCGGCCCGCAGCCCCGCGCCTCCAGCCCTCCCGTGCCTCCGGCCCGCAGCCCCGGCCTCCAGCCCTCCCGCGCCTCCGGCCCGCAGCCCCGGCCGTGCCCGCTCCCTCCGGCCCGCAGCCCTGGCCGCACCCTCCAGCCCGCAGCCCTCGCGCCTCGCACCCTCCGACCCGCGCCCTCCCGCGCCTCCAGCCCGCGCGCCGGCCGCCACAGCAGCCCCCGGCCGCGCCCGCGCCCGTCGCGCCCCGCAGCCCCGGCCGTGCCCGCTCCCTCCGGCCCGCAGCCCTGGCCGCACCCTCTAGCCCGCAGCCCTCGCGCCTCGCACCCTCCGACCAGCGCCCTCCCGCGCCTCCAGCCCGCGCGCCGGCCGCCACAGTAGCCCCCGGCCGCGCCCGCGCCCGTCGCGCCCCGCACCTCCGGCCTGCGCCCTCGCGCCTCGCGCCACCGGCCACCGCACCGGCCCACGCCCACCATGCGAAGAAGAAGAAGAAGAAGAAGAAGGAGGAGGAGGAAGAAAACGCGCCTTGCTTGCGACCCTCCGCCGTCCACGGGCCGGCGGTCTTCCCTCCTCCGCGAACCCCATGGCGTCACCATCTTCATCCTCCGCGGCATCGTTGCGAAGCAAGAAACCCTAGCAGAGCTCTCGACTCCAAGCCGCCGGGAATTGTCAATAATGAAGAGAAACGAAAACGGGGGTCCTTTTAAAGACCTAGTCCCACATGGATACGCAACTCAAGTCCTAGCGCTACGCGTTTCCCGCGGGCGCACTCGAACTTGAGGGGGCATTTGTGGGCATCAAAATTAGCCTTCGCGTCGAACCCGATTTATACACGAAAAATAGGCCCGCACCCAACGGCCTTCGGGTCAAACCCGACTCGCCCATGCAAAATTGGGCCCGCACACAAACGGCCCGCATGCGCACTTGGGCCCGCACGCAACGGCCCACATGCGCAACTTGGCCCATACACAACGGCCCGCATGCGAAATTGGGCCCGCACACAGACGGCCCGCATGGACACTCAGCCCACGTGCAAACTCAACCCGCACACAACGGCCCACATGCGGAAATCCGGCCCATACACAACGACCCACATGCAACTTGGGCCCACACACAACGGCCCGCATGCAAAATTGGGCCCGCACACAACGGCCCGCATGCAAAATTGGGCCCGCATGCAAAATTGGGCCCGCACACAACGGCCCACATGCAAAATTGGGCCCGCACACAAACGGCCCGCATATGCACTCGGCCCGCGTGCAAATTCGGCTCGCGCGCCGCAGCCCAACTCAAAGCAAGCGGGTCCCACCGGACCCGCTACCCGAACACAAAGAGGGGGGCCCACCGGCCCCCCTTCTAGAAAACCGTGCCCCCCTCCTCATGGAGAGGTGGGGCCGGCCATAAAGAAAAAAAAAGAGAAAAAGAAAAAGAAAAAGAAAAGGAAAGAAAAGAAAAAGAAAAAGAAATCAAAACCGCCTCGATGCGGGGGGAGGTGGCGTGGACGTCTACGCAGCCGTAGATCCGCGACGATCCCTCGATCCAACGGACAAGATGACGTTGTGTCGCCATCCGATCCAAAAGTGCAACAAAAATAACAACTCAATCTTTAAAGGATCGACTCACATCTGGCCCGTAACCACCCCAACTAAAAAGGAGGGGATCGGGTTTGTTTCCTTGGATAAAGGAACAATATCTTGATGGTTATGGGGGGAGATATCGGATGAAACAAAAAGATTTCAGCCATATCTCCCCCAACCGCCCCCCTTTGCCTATAAATAGAGGGGGTGGGGGAAGGCACAAAGGGTCTGAAAGCCGAAGACGAAAGAGCTCCGCAAGAGAAGCTCCAACGCTCGAAGACCGAAGGCTTCACGAGGCACGGCAAGCACGTCCTACGGGAATCCTTGGCCCTTCAAGTCCTCATCAACGTGAAGACCTTGCACTCGAAGATCAAAGCTTCGACTCCTCGCACGAAGAAGAAAGCGTGGAGAAGAAGACCCGGAGCCGTCATCACCCGATTACTCCAACGATCTTCATCAGCTCCGAAGACGCCATAAGCAAAGGCCGGAGAAGAAGATCGAAACCGACAACACCCGTCGTCCTCAATCAAGGCATCGACTCCTCGCACGAAGAAGAAAGCCGGGAGAAGAAGGCCTGAAGCCGGTGCTACCCCTGCCGTCTTCGTCAACAAAAACCGACGCTACAACCGTCGTGCGAAGATCGGTGCTACCCCTGCCGTCTTCGTCAACAAAAACCGACGCTACAACCGTCGTGCGAAGATCGGTGCTACTCCCGTCGTCTTCGTCAAGAAAAGCCGACGCTACAACCGTCGCACAGAGATCGGTGCTACACCCACCATCTCCACAAGAAGCTTTCAACTCCGATCAAGCCAAATACGCCCGGAGAAGAAGCCAACCGACGCCACAACCGTCAAGGAAGCCGGAAGAATAAAGAAGCCTTGAAGAAGCATCGCCGTTCCCGAAGAAGACCGAGTCATAGCTAAAGTCAAAGCCAACGCCAGAAGCCAAAGCAAACGCACCGGTAAAGCCCGCGCTAAAGCAACGCACGTGCCAAAGCCAAGCAACTACGCCGGTCACGAGCAAAGCACCGCACGTTCTAGCCGATACGACGCAAAGTCCGGAAGAACTAAAGCATCGCAAGTCTCTACCCGTCTACGTTCAAGCGTAAGCGCCAAAGCAAAGCAAAAGCCTGAGCCACGCCAAAGCTACGCCAAAGCCGAAAGCTAAAGCCAAAGCCGACGCCAAAAGCACGATCGACGCCGCGAACCGACGATCAAGGACGCCGAGGTCTAGCAAGGATTGAGGAAGACACGAAGACCGAGGAACGAAGCCCAAAACCTCCCTAGCCGAGAAAGCGCGAAGCACGGGCGGGACAAAATCAAACGGCAGAAACTCCTTAGCCTCTCAAAAACCCTCACCCTGTAAAGATCTCTGTCCTGGGCAACCCCTTCAGAGCTCTCGCACGAATACCACGTGGAGACGCGGATCAAAGGGACCCTCCAGAGGATCTCTCCCACAATCTCCTGATCAAAGAAAATTTGTAATCTCGTGTGATCCGCAATAAAGACGACCCGAATCTTTTTCTGCGACCACAGTGGGCAACCACTCCGAATAAATTAGGCACCTAGCGCCAGTGATTAAGAAAGATTTCAAAGCATGCCCGCTCCACTTGGGAAGGAGACCCCCCAATCTTGAGGCTTTTCTCTTGTATTTGGGCCCAAAAACCAACTAAACAATTGTAGGTTTTGCACAGGGCCTCAGTGTGCAAAATAATTCTACCTGCTTACCGATTAAAATTGCTTATTCATGATACGACAAAACATCAGCACCAAAATCCTACACGCTTACCAAAAAAATCATGCATTTATCTCTCTCTCTGTTACTATGATCCGTTCTTCGACTGTTCAAGGCCCACCATTTGTAACTCTTATGGGTCCTCTCACTGGTGTTCTTCCTCTCACTCTCGTTGTTACGTAGATTGATCGCCCACTGACGTCAGACAAACGGCATCCCCACAAACACATGCCCCAGGTGACAGGCCACAATCTCTCCGTGTGTGTTTGTGACTGACGACTAGTGACCACTCACGACCAGCGGCTCTACAGCAGCGACCAACCCTCTCTCTCTCTCTCTCTCTCTCTCTCTCTCTCTCTCTCTAGCTTGCTCCGTGTGTGTGACCGACGACCGCTCACTGTCGACAGCTCCGTAGCAACGGGCTTCTTTCTTGCTCGCTCTCCGCATGTGTGTTTGTGATAGGACTGTCTTGAGTTATACTTTGATCATTGATTCGCTATTTAATCGAGTCCAATGTAATTACACTAGATCGCGTGTTCCAATGTAATTTTTGTCATCGATCTAATTTGTCTCTCGCTAATCGCTCTGCAGTAGCAAACTTCTTGCCGTAAAAATAAGGATTTTATGTGGATTAACTTGTTAATTTTATTATCTCAAAAATTCAGCAAGATATATAAAATGATTGAATGTCAGTTTTAATTTCTTTTCTTTAATTTTGTTGTCTGAAAATTTTATTTATGTTAGTTTTAATTCAATAAGGTATATAAAGTAATATTTTACTCCTATTGATTTTTTCACTTCTATGTCAGGTTTATGCCTATTAGTATGCATAAAAGGGTCATATTTTCGATCTTCTCCCCATGCCGTAAATATCCCAGGGCGGGCCCTGGTCTGATGGCATCACAATTCTTTGAGCGTTGGCACCCTTGATAGGTGAATCACATTCAGTTCTAAATACAGACTATGATGCTGGGGTGGGTGGGTGGGTGTGTGTGTGTGTGTGTGTGTGTGTGGGGGGGGGGGGGGGGGGGGGGGGGGGGGGGTGTCAGGTGCACCCCGCACAAAATTTTAAATTTTAGAGTTACTGGGTCCGTCACTGGTGATGTCCGCCAGGCGATAACCAATCAGTAAATTCTTCTCTTTTCTTGCCAAGTTATATCGGATTGATGATTGGTTGAAAAATTCTTACTGGCCTTCCTTATTATAGCCAAACCTCTCTTTTGATGAATGATGTCGCAAGATTCGAATGATGATGAATTAATGAAGGTGGAATCCCCAAGGGATTCGCACTACCCTCTGATGAACAAACAAACTCTATTTCTTTGTATAATGTCCTTAAAGCTTGATCTAGGATCCTAAAGACAGTATCATAGTGTACTCAAACGAAAAGAACATGTATTTTGTATTTGGGTTATTTGAAGTTTAAATTAGCCTTCGCCCTCGATGTACCATTGCTTAATGTATATAAACTTGGGTGTTGAAGATGCTTCTTAGTTGTCCTTGGTTACTTTGAGGAACGGGGATGCACCCATGATTTTAATGTTGGATCCCAACATACTCTTGACCCCCAATCCATTTATGTAGGTTTGTAATAGAACTTGTGAAAACCCTAAAATATCTTCATCCCTATCTAGTAGCCAACCCTTCCCCCCTCCACCCCGGTTGACCCTTGCCGCTCCGCTGCCCCCGCTGTCTATTGCCTCCTCCAACTCCTCCTCGTTTATTCATTCCTTCCTCCTCCACCCCCCTTCTTGCTTCTCCTTCGTCATTCCTTCCTTCCTCTTCCTCCTCCCTCTCCTTCTTTCTCCTTCTCTTAACTGTTTGAACCCTAACCCAACCCGGAGGTGGCAGTGGATACAGACCGACATTATCATTGCAATGTCGGTGGATACATGTTGACATTGCCTTGCAATGCCGGTTGGAACCCACTAACATTGACATCAAGGAAGGGAATACTGGCGTTGGTGGCTACATATCGATATTGCCATTGTGGGATCCAACTGGCACCGCAATAACAATGTTGATATGTATCCACTGACACTTACGGGTTGGGCTAAGTTCAGACAAAGAGGAGGACGAGGAAGGAGAAAGAGGAGGAGAAGAAAGGGGGAAGGAGAAGGGGTGGCGACGGTGTCTGAAAGGGGATGATGAAGGTTTGATTTGTTGGAGGTTAGAGACAGGATAATTTAGGAATTGATTTTTTTTTTTAACTTATCGTCAATTGCAAGAGCTCTGATAGCACTTGCAGGACCCTCTCGCCTCAAATCCCGGGTCATAACAGAAGGCCCCCCCTAGCTGATGTGGGACTAAAACCAACATAAAACGATCGACCAACAGGCAGTTCGAGGTACAATACACATGTGAGAACCAGCATGCAACATTCATGTTCAAATTCGAACCGACTCATGGAACGCAGACAAGTAAATTTGTCATTTCAGGCTGCAGCAGTGTTCACTAACAAAGCATGCCAACACCCATGCCATCCCATAAATATCAATAACAAGAATAAATATTTCAAGAATCGAATGAAACGGTGAAGAGAACGGAATCGATGACTGGCGATCGCTAGCTGTCCATCCCCTTCTCCTTGGTCGAGGATGGTTCCGTGCTTCCATCCATTGATTGATCTTCTTTCGCACACTCTACTCTCTGCGAAAAAAGAAAGAAACAAATGAAACATGCATCAGTTGGGTCTCTTGAATTCAACAGCACAGCAGAAACCAGGAAAGATTGAAAACCCTTTTTACGACATCTGATGCCCTTCGGGTAATCTATTTTGCAATTGCTCGAGGCCCGGGCTCCACTCAGTCGTCCGATGAAAAATATAGGACAGTGATCGCATTCAACCCTTGCGTACCGCGGTAATAGAACGACGTGGACGATAGCTTTTCGGAGCCTGAAAAGTTTCCCAGGTCCACGATACGGTGTAAAGAACTAAAGGGTAAAGAGGAAACTTGATGGTGATGCTGGCTCCAATAAGTGGCAAAGAACAAAGACAAAGCAAATCTTGAAAGGCTTATCAGTGACAACAAATAAGATGTAGGGAAGCTAGCAAGAAGATAGGAATGCAGAGCATTTAGCATTTTTCCCTAGGATAAACTTAAAAGGGAGATATAATAAAAAATATGACTTTTTAACTTTGGGAGATATAATAAAAATATCAGATTTTAATACAATAAAAATCTAACACTGAAGAAAAATAAAAACACGATGACGAAGACGACGATGACAACTTCCAAATTCAAGAAACATAAAAACATCTATATAGCTTTGGGTTGCATATTGCCTTAGTGAACGATTAAGAATAATAATTAGATAATCCCAATAAAAAACAATCTGTTTGACCTTGATGAAAGAAAACAAAAGAGTTTCTATCGCCTACTCCTATGAGTATTGGTTGCAAGAGGAAATTTTCCATTCGGTATTTGAGTCTTAATAGGATAGAAAGGATAAAATACACAATTCAATGGTGAATTTCACACGTTTTTGTGGGTCAAGGCTCCTTCGAGGAGGACAAGAATGATCATGTTAACCAGGATCGATAATCATGTTTGAAAGCGCGGGATGCAGAAACGATTAAGCACAAACACCTAGTCAGGCTCCTCCAATGGATTTACCCCCAATAAAAAATTCATTTCGATGAATTTTACCGTATCATGCCCTCGTGAGGCATAATCCAAAAAAATTTCTCAAGCGTAAAAAGCATGTAGAGAGAATCAATTACAATTAACACAAGATTTTTAAGGTGGTTCAGGTAATTCCCTACGTCCATCCATAGCCTTGCTAGGATTATGCACCATGTAAGAGAAGATGTTACAAGAGTCGACTCATCAACCCGTCTGATTGTGTAGTCTTGTCTTCCCACCGGTACATTGCCTAATCTCCCTTATGCTTAGCGGCTCCGATCCGCCCGATCGATCGTTTGCTCCTCCTCACAATCGCCCCACGACCCAACGCCTTGAGTCATTCCTGTCTCCATTCCGTGAAAAACGGCTCCGTTAGTACCAGCCTTAATCCAATCCACACATTTATAGATGTCATGAATCCGTTGGTTCGATCTCCCCCACGAATCAAGGCTCCATGCTCCAAGCGACCGAACACACCGTACAATAACAAGGAAGGTGAAGGGTGTAGTTTCCTATATATGGAATCAATTGATGCAATAGGAAAATACCTAGTTGAACCTCTCTAATGAAGTCAACAAATAAAATCAAGAGAGATTGGGAAGACATCACAACCAGAGATGGAGCTTTACATTTCCCTCAAGAACATAAACCCTAATTTAGGCCACTCTCTATCCACACTAGTGGTTGTCAATGGTTGAACTAATTTGGCAAAGTATCCCTTTATATAGGGTACATTATCCCCATCAATAAAAATTGAATCGGGCCATCAACGATGGAGAATAACCCGTTAAAACCTATAAAGCCGTCGATTTTGTAAAGGTGGTGCGCACAACCCCCCGACATAGTGTACACCAAGTGGTGCGCACCACTGTGTGCATGAAAACACTTGACGAAGTATTCATATATACTTTGGTGCTCATAAATAAGGCTTGTGCACATTGTTACCTATATGGTGCGCACCACGACGTGCACCACTATGTTTGTCTGTACCGTGGTGTGCAGCACACCGAGTGATCTAATAGGCTGATAATACAAACCCATAATGGGAGAGGGGTGCGCAAAACGATGCCCACCACCATCCCGTACAACTCCAACACATGAAAAAATTCTAAGTGAGTGTAAATCGTAAATCTGGTATTTCTTTGTACTTCAAGGATTTAAAGCATCGATTTGCACCAAACAAAATATGAAGCAAAACAATAAGTCCAATGTATGTGCAAACAAAGAAATCATACAAATGTGAAACAAAAACTGAAATTTCGAGGGCGCTGCCCTCGAACTCCCACCAGGTGGTGCCGCCCAGTGGACTCTAACGAATGTGTAGCACACGACGATTGAATCAGGGCAAACAATACACCTTCGCTAGTCCTAATGCTTATATATATTATAATAAAGAACTAGGCGTACGGCCTAGATATATAACATAAGATTATATATATATATATATATATATATATATATATATATATATATATTTCTGGGTCGTTGATCCATATACACAAATATGAGTGTGATTCACCAATTCAATGGCTAAGATAGAAGCACATGCACCATTAGTCAAATATGGAAAGCTTATTGAATGCCCACAGTTAATTCCCCACAATTAAGTATGCCCGAATAATGATGGCCAATTACAATAAGAAAGGCCGATTACAATAACGATGGCCAAATAAGGAAGGTCGACAAATGTATGATCTCTTTATATGGTACAAATGGATAGAGACATACGTGCTTAGAGATCCCACGGTGATGGTGATATCTCTTATATGTAGTGTTTTAACAAGGGTGTTGCTATTTGCACCCACAAAATTACTAGGACCCCACCCCCATTGTGGGCATTGTAGCGACTGCCTTTGGGGGCAAAACACGTCAATTGTCTTTGGTCGCAACTGTGTTTACAGGCACAAGAAATACTAGTATGCAACTAATGCATCAAAGACTATCTAAAGTTACCAAGTCCTTTTACCTTTGTACTTATAGGATATTCTGACAAGCATGGTGAAGCTAAGCATGGAGCCTTTCACCTTTATCTTTCTCTAAGCTTCACATTTGGCTTGCTCTTTGTCATTCTAGGATTAGGACTCAAAATCGCACTTACAACTAGGTATTTACATCAATTTGTCCAAGTTGATCAATAGTTAAGTTGTGCCAAAACACACTAACAATTATAAAACACTAACAAGATTGTTACAAATTTTGGATTGTAAAATAGCCAACATAAGGTAAATGTTGCAATTAATTAGAAATGGAAGATTGAAGAAACCATTAAGTTTGGGAAACTAAGCAAATAAAATAATACCTAAAGGCTAAACACATACATGCTAGGAAAGAGGTCACCAAGTACTTTGCAAAAGAAACAAACACTTTAAATTAATGTCTCAAGGAGCTCTAGGCACCATCCTTAGAGAAATTTTAGGCTATACTCACAATTTCACAACTTTGTTGGCATGATAACGCCTAATTTACAATAAATCTTGTCGGGGATCCACGAGAATAGGTGAAGTAACGATAAATACTAGCCAAATGGACCGCCCAAATGCTATGTTGTTAATTACTGCCGATTCAAGCAATGATCCTGAAACCACAGTCCCTTGCCCTGGAGGTGCCAAAGACCCTGTGACCCTCAAGTTGGGGATCAATTTAGGGAAGGAGAGGTTTGGGAATACTCAAAGCTCAAAAGCTAGGATTGGAGAATTGGAATCCTTCATTTGTGTGGCATCCATCTTCTTATATAGGCGTTGAAAGTTATGCTAGGACAAAGATCACAACACCGCCGTCCTCGGGAGCATCTGCAATCACCCTTTCCAGTAACCTCCACAATCATGATCATGTAAAGATCAGGATCACCGTTGTGATCTTTGTCTTTATTAGATCGTGTTATATGTGTCATGTGAGGACAAAGACCATTGCCCTACTTTTCTCAAGAGAATGCATAATATTCTCTGGCAATAGCCACCACCATATTGCCTAACACTGTGAAAATTCCTCTAACCACAAAACCCGGGGCAAGTGTCGAGGTACCAACAATTTTTTATAAGGATCTCATCGCCCTCCTAATCAATTGAGGTGGGACTATTCTCTCAACACTTCCCCTCATGTGCAGGCTGGATTTTTTTATGGTCCTTGTCATGTGGATTTAGTATTTTGGATCTCACTCGGCAGGTGGATGTGACGGCTTGGCTCTGATACCATGTGGGAATTCCTCTAACCATAAAACCTGGGTCAATGGTTGAGGTCCCAGTATTTCTTTATAAGGATCTCACCGCCCTCCTAATCAGTCGAGGTGAGACTATTCTCTCAGCAAGCACGCAATGACCCTTGCAAGCGACTAGGCACACCCCACAATCTCTAAAAAGTGGTCAATATGGTGGGACAAGCGGCGTCTCCTCACCTTTCCATGGCCAACGCTTTGTCATTTAGCACCCCACACTTTCTTCAAGTAATTGGGGTGTATCCCATGAGCTCTGGGCATGACTGACCTAACATCACTAGGGGGTGTTGCTGCAAGAGAGGTACAACACCACACACTATACGATGTGGGGACATGGGATGAGTGGCGTCATCTTCGCATACAGCCTGATTGCGAACTCGTAGGGGGATTGAGACTGGTCCAACAATCAATGGCATACAATCTACTAAGATTGACAAATTGGGAGAAGGGGCTTGGCTGGCTCTTGTTGAGCTGGCTACTTGGTAGCTATGGTGGAACTCAAGCCGTCCTTATCGTTGTTGGGGCTTCTACAGGACAAGGTCAACTCTTGGTTGCGTGACTCGGACCACTCTTAGGTATTGGCAAGCTATCAAGTAGATTCTAAGGTATTTCCAGGGCACTACGAGTTTGCGAGTTTGAGCGTCATGTTTGAAAGACAACAGAGAGAAGCTCGTGTCACAGTTTTCATGAACTTTGACTATGCAGGAAATGAGGAAGGTTATGTACGCTAACACCGTTGGGTATTTGATGTATGCCATGGTATGCACGAGGCCATAATTGGCTCAAGCTATCAGCTTGGTGTCAAATTACATGTTAAATCAAGAAAAGAAGCATTGACAAGCTGTCAAGTGGATTCTATGGTATTTGAAGGGCACTGTGAGTTTGGGCATCATGTTTGCAAGACAACATAGAGAGCCTTGTGTCATAGGTTTCATGAACTTTTATTATGCAAGAGATCTGGACAAGCGACGGTCAACTACTAGGTATATTAACATGCATGCAGTGGATGGTCGGTTAGTTGGAGATCAGTGCTGCAATCTGTAACTACTCTATCTACCACAGAAGCATAATATATGGCGTTGACGGAAGTGGTCAAAGAGTCTATTTGGTTTAAGAGGCTTAATAGTAAACTGATTTTGAGTAAGAGCACGGTGAGGATATAGTGTGACAGTCAAAGTGCTATTTGTCTTGCTAGGAATCAAGTGTTCCATGCAAGGACAAAGTACATTAAGGTCAGGTATTACAGGATTAGTGATTGGCTTGATTCTGGAGAAGTTGGGGTGGAAAAGGTTCATAAAGAGGAGAACACATATGATTCTCACCAAGCCGATTACCAACAAGAAGTTCGAGCATTTCTTGAACTTGCTCAATCTCCGATTGGCTATCATCGTGGAGCACATCACCACCAGAGGTGCATTGAAGGTCAGTTGGTACTCACCAAGGTGGAGACTCAATGATTTCCAGGAGCGATGTTGGATAGTTTTCGCCAATGTGGAGATTGTTGGGTTTGGCTCAAAACAACCACTTGTTTGACCCATCGGATTGGTAGGTTTGTTTGCTACCGGGACGGATTGGGTTGTGGGTTTATTTATGGAGACACGTGTAGCCCAAGTTATAAGTGCATTTGGGTTGGCTTTCCCACAAGGTTCTTATCTTCTATTTTAATCTTCTTGAAGAGTGAGAGAGAGGTGGAGGTCTAGGGTTTTTATTGTTGGAACTCTAGAGGTTGAGGGAGAAGAGAAGGGGTTGCCGATTTTGAAGGAGAAGGCAGGAGTTGGGTGTATCTTCATTGCCTTGCCGCAATCATAGTGAAGACCCACCAGGCTCTAAGCTCATCCCGAGAACATAGCCCATATTAGGTGAACCTTATTGAAGTTCTTATCTCTTGTGATGGTTGTTTGTTTCTTTTTGTGGTTGCATTTTATGTTTGTCTTTGTCGTTAATTTTCATCAAGAAACAAGCCAAGGGGTGTGGTGCGAGCAAGGTGTTCGACAAAATTCTGCAGTAAGCACCGGGTGCGTCTCTTCACCAACATTGACATTGTCCAAGTCCAATTTTGTAATCTCAACTCGTGATCAATAATGAAATATATATATGCTGATAGCTTTCAAAGGGGGTGAGGAGATAGGGGTTGAACAACCAATTGACATAACCATCGTAATTTACTTTGTTAATAAGATCTTTCAAATAAAGAAAACCATACACCACTCTCTTCCCCTATTCCTCTTCTTCTCCAAACATTTTACCCCTAGCAACCAATCTCTTTATTAGATTCAAGTGTTACTGACTCTAATCTTGTATAACAAGCTCGAGCATCCAGACACTCACCCAATTTAGTTGTCTTAACTCAAGTTGTATACATGAAACTTATCTAAGGCGGTAGATTTCAATTGATTGAGGAAGCAAGAGTAGCATGAAAACATGATAAAACCATCACAATCTAATAGGGTCAATACCACCATTTTGGGAAAAATCCACCTTTATTCCCTTCCCTTATTCATCTTCTTCTCCAACTCTTTTCCCTCTTCATCCTCCAAGTATAACAATCACTCTAACAGTGACTAGTCCTTCATTGATGGTGTCGGTACTAGAAAAATGATTGATGTTGCCTGAGTTAGTCAAGTACTAGCACTATCAATGGAAGATTTAGCCATCAAAACATCCATGACTATTGGCGTTACCGGATTCAGACTTGATAATTGTCCAATGACTCCAATGTAGATGGTGTATCATGGTGCTCTTTATAATTGTCAATGAGAACATGGTGCATCAACCCTGTAGCCACTCGACCAAGTCCAAGAACAAGACAAAGCCACAGGGAAATCTAGTTGGTGACCTCCACGTCCATCCACCCATCCTTGGCCTATTCGGCGACCTCTCTTCTACAGATGCATGTCTGCGCAACGACATATGCCAAATGTAGTAGAGGAAGGTGAGGAATGGAAGGGATGGAAGGTTTTGATTTGTTGGACAATAGAGGAGGTATAGGTGGGAGGCTAAGCCATAATAAAGAAATGTGTGTGTGTGTGTGTGTGTGTGTGTGTGTGTATGTGTGTGTGTGTGTGTGTGGAGGTTGAACTTACAACTTGAATGGTGGAAAAATGGCAGGTGGATGGGCAAGGGAGATGACAAGTTGCAAGGCAATGGAGGAGAAGCAAGCTAAGCTAATGACTTCAATGAAAAGGAGTTAAACAAGGAAGAGGGAAAAGGAGTTTCAAGAACAGGGAAAATAGGGAAAGGCAAAAGGAAATGGCATGACTTTACTTTCGATAAAACAGATGATGACTAGCATTACTTCAAAGTTTATAACTTGAATCCCCCATTACAGAATATTTTCGACGTAAAACAGTAACTTGCCTGCAGCTGGGCTTCTATTCTCCTCTTCTCTTGCTCTTTTACTCTGAGAGATTGGAAAGGAGATGATGCCTGAAAATTTTAGAAAGAAGCAGTAGCATGTTAAATGAACTTGCTGGACCAATTTGAAATTTAGAGGAGAGGAGAGTATAGTTTGATCCCATGATGCCCATCATTAGTCCCTTACTAGATTGTGATTATGAAAGAGGTTTCAGCAGAAGAAAGCACCGATCAGGCCTTCAAAAAACGAAAATCGAAAGACTGATCACTCACCGTACAAGAAGATCCTAGGTCCTTGATCCTGATCATCCGCTGGACCTCCCTCTCCAGCCTCCCCTGCTCCGCCCACCTCCTCTCCATCTCCCGCACCCCCCTCTCCAGCGCCTCGCCCTTCTCCCGCAGCGCCTCCTCCGTCCTCTCCCTCTCCGACCGGAGCCGCTCCTTCCTCCGCCGGACCGCCACCAGCTCTTCCGCGAGGGACCCCCCGACCTCCGCGCCCTCTGCTACCGCGGAGGCCAGGCGATTCTCCTTGTCCGCGCCCCCCTTGGTCGGCGGCTGCATCGGCGAGACCTGGACCGGCTTCGGCTTCTTAGGGTTCCCGGCGGCCGGATCCGCCTGAAAATTCTTGGGCTGGAGGGGCCTCCGGCGGGGCTGAGGGACGGGTCTCTGGGTTCCGGCGGCCGGAGACTCCATTTGTTCTCTTATGGCCTTGGTCTCCGAGGCGGAGGAGGAGTCGAGACACGGGATGACGGTTTGAATTTGAAAGGATGGAGTGGGCAACGGCTATCATGATTAATCATGGCGGCCCTCGAGAATCGAGATTAGGACTTCTTGGAGTCGGTCCCCCTCTGCCCGTCTGCCGGCGTCGAGGTATCTTCTCGGCACAATGTGCCAGCTCATAGATTCTCCAAAAGAGAGGGCATTTTCGGTATTTCAAGCCAATGATTAGGGCTTTTTTATAGTTGTTATCACTTATCAATCCCGATTCCCCAAATGGAACTCGAAAAATGAGATGATTTGCCGGCAGGGCTGGCAATTTCGGACCCGACACGACCCGACACGAAGTTAGCGGATCTGGATCAGGACTAAACGGATTCAGGTCGTAAACGGATCGATACGATAGATCCATTTAATAAACGGGTCGGGTCCGAGTTTAGGGTCTGGACACGGCAGACCCGGGAAGACCCGTTTAGTAAACAACGAGTCGTGTCGGGTCGGATCAGGTCGGGTCTACCCGCAATCTGATACTATAATATATAATATCAGCGGGTCTTTTGGGTCAGGTCGGGTCGAGTCGGATTGAGTCAGATCGGGTCAACTGAATAGACTCGGACGATAAATGGGTCTTACCGGGTCTACCCGTTTATTAACGGGTCGGGTACGGGTTTAGGATCTAGACACGATTAGTTAAACGGGTCGGGGGTTTTGGACACGATACGACCCATTGCCACCCTTATTGGCCGGGTGGTGGTTGATCATGCCAGCGTGGACTGCTCTTCATGTTACTATCAAAAAAATGTTGCTTAGTTGTATAGAGTTTGAATCTACTACGATTGGAAACGATTGTCGACTAATGCGTGCCATGTGGCAATAACGGCATCTAGTTGTTGGACTAAGTGCGAATCATTTGTCGTGTATGGTGCCATCTGGTCTCATCGTGAATCGCACTTTACCACAACAGCTAAGATGTTGTTAGTGGCACATGACTGTATCGATCGGCTATCGTTTTCAACTGTAGATTACTATAGTCGTAGAAGATTCGAACTCAGTTGTATGACTTTTTAATACAAAGTTGGTGTAATTGTCTTGTGAAAAAGGGAAAAAAAAACTAGTCTTGTGCCGCTCGAGCCGGTCGTTGCCTTGTATCCTTGGATGAGTCATGTTGATGTATTTAGTTATTGCGTGCCGTATGGGGCTTCTGGATTGAATCCTTTTGTCTCTAGTATTGTTTTCTTTTCTAACAAGGCCCGTCGATTTCTTGGTGCCAGATTGAGCCTACCTTGTTTGCTATTGTCTAGAGAAAAATCTTCAGGACCTGATGGTTTCTTTGTCAAATTTTTAATATCTGATTGGAAACGGCTCCGCACTAATGTCTGCCTGTCGATGTCCCACTTCTTCTCCTCAAATTTGATGCCTCCAGAATGGAAAGCCTTTTTTTTTTTTCTCCCCAAAACCCCTGAACCTTCTTGTCGCGATTATTATCGTTCTCTACAAGTTAGTTGCCAAGATCGTGGTCACTCTTTTGATGGGTATTCTTCCTAAGCTAATTTTGTAAGAACAAAACACTTTCGTATCTTGTCGTAACATTTTCGGGTAATATCTTGCTTGCCTAAGAAATCATGTATTCAGTGGAGGTGTCTTCCCTTACTACCGACGGAATGGCTCTCAAGGTGGATATGGCCAGTGCCTATGACCACATGAATTGGGGATTCCTGGAGCGAGTCATGATATGATTTGGCCTAAAAAATGTTTGGGTTTCTCATATTGCAGGGTGTATTAAACACCTTCATTCTCCGTTCTTCGTAATCAAGGGCGGCGGCACATCTAATATTAGAATTGCTTTGATTGTTGTTATGAGATCTTTAATTAGGTGGTTGTCCAACTAGTTAATACACCCCAAGTTAATAGGATGTTATGAGATCTTTAATTTGGTGGTTGTCTACCTAGTTAATACACCCTAAGTTAATACATCCTATAAATAACAGATGACCCCTTAGGGTGGGGGTACGTTTTCCAAGCATCTATTCGTACGTTCTCAAGCATCACTTTTCTCTCGTCTCTTAATACGTTATCAGCACGAGCCTCGAGCCCCCGAATCCGATCGATCACACGAGAGAGGAATATCGTGACGACGAACGGATGAACGTACTCTCGTGGCACGGCAAACCTTGCAGCGACAAAACCTTGAAAGGTACACTTTGGAGCCCTAGATCGATCACTCCCTCGTCGCACCACCGGCTACCCTTGTCGGATCCAAATCCGGCCTCAGGCCGAGCCGCATCCCTGTCCAACCGTGCCCGACCACCACTCCCATGATCTGCATGGACTACATCGGCCCTAAATTAGCATATCGCATCGCCCACATGACGTGGAAACCACTCCGATCGGTATAAGCGTGCCCTGAAACCCAAGTCCAGACATCGACCCCTCCACCCCAAACCCATGCGGACGAAACTTTGGCCGGAGCACTCAGGCTCTCATAGCCCATCTGATGCCTCTTTTCTGCACCTCAGCCACGATGGTGGTGCGAGGGACGCCATCCGAGCATCTACCGGCGCTCCCGGGCCCAAAACCCGCTCGCTTCTAGGCTTTATAGAAAGCCTAAAAATAGAGTCTGATCGTCTACTTCAATGGCACCAAATACAAATTTGAACTCCTTTAAGGATATTTTGGTACCTAGATTTAATATTACATATAGATTTGTGTTGCTCTTAGAAATAGTATATACTAATATTCATTGTGATCTCATTAATTTACTCTTAGTAATTTAGATAGGGTGACTTTATCAATTCCTTTTGTATTGTTGGTTTTTCAAACCCAACTACACACCTGACCCGCCTAGCTTTATATGCATTCATATATATTTAACCGTTTGATTTAATCTAGGCCATCAGTTTTTTTTTTTATTTTGTGATTGCGAACTTGATCTTGGCCCGATTTATCAATCCAAGTATTGATCTTAACTATTTGAATCCTTTCAGACGCAATGACATCACCGTATTTTCTCAATTTTATCATTATCTATTAGAACCTGAAGTTCTATTAATTATAAGGACCTGCAGTCCTATAAAAATACGGATAATCTGAAGTTCTCAATATATGAACCTAAAGTTCTATCCTCAATTATTACAGCGTCTTTATTTACAGTCATCACTATATATGTCTATTTTTTTTTTTCTCAGATGTCTAATCTTGCTAAACTTGAGTTCAAGGCTCTTGAACTATCTGGAGATAATTATCTCTCTTGGACCTTGGATGCTGAAATACACCTTCAAGCCAAGGATCTTGGAAATACCATAACAACTGGCAACACTATGTCCCAGCAGGACAAAGCGAAAGCTCTCATCTTCCTGTGGCATTATATCTATGATAACCTAAAAAATGAATATTTGACCGTGAAGGATCCTCTGAACCTATGGAACTCCCTGAAGGAGCGTTATAACCACCAAAGGACCGTCATACTTTCAAGTGTACGCCATGAATGGCTGAACTTGAGGTTTCAAGACTTTAAGTCTATAACATCTTATAATTCTGCCATGTTAAAAATAACATCTAAGCTGAAACTATATGAAGAAAAGATAGAGGATGCAGATATGCTGGAAAAAATATTTTTCACCTTTCATGCATCAAATATGCTCCTGTAGCAGTAATATCACGAACGTCATTTTAAAAAATACTCAGAACTTATCTCTTGTCTCTTGGTCACTAAGCAAATTAAATAATAAACTCTTAATGAAGAATCATACCTCCAGACCTACTGGGTCTGCAGCATTCTCAGAAGTAAATGCAAATTTTGCTCCAAACCATGGAAGAAGTCGAGACAGAGACCATGGACGTCATGCCAACTCCATAAGAGGTGGCTTTCAAAACCTAGGTCCACAAAGAGGTGAAATTTTAAAAAACTACCATAAGTGGCATACGAACTATCAAAAGTGGAATGCAAACCAACAGAAGTGGAATGCAAATCACCAGAAAAGGAATGCCTCTCCCACCAGACAGAACAAAGAGCCAACTTCATCGAATAAATCGAATCCTACTGATATTTGCCACAGATGCGGTCAGAGTGGACATTGGTCACGCATATGTCGTTCATCCAAGAAACTGGTGGAGCAATATCAAGCCTCGCTAAAAAAAGTTGAAGCCAATATTAATGAAGGTCCAGCAGACCATTGGGTGGATGATGTCACCCACCTAAACATCAATGACTTCTTTGAGAACCAGAATGAAAACCTTATTGATGGAGATGCTTTTACTGCCATGCTTGGAGAGATTCTAGAATTAGTCTAGAAGACCTGAGATTTTTTTTTTCTTTCTTAATAATTTTTTTATTATTGAACTTATCTTGGTTATTTATGTAACTTCGAATTATCGAAGTACTAAAGCAGTTTAACTTGTTATTGCACTTATTTATTATCTACATCAAATATTGGATTAAAATTTTTCCTTTTATTCATCTTTGTTAAGGTATGGATCAAAGAGTTAAAATCAATGAAGATAATATCTACCTGGTAGATAGCGCCACAACCCATACCATTCTGAAAAATTAAAAAAAATTTTCAGAATTGATATATCATCCAACTACGGTCTCAACCATAGCTAGACCTATGTAATTAATTGAAGGCTCTGGAAAAGCTCATATGATGCTACCAAACGGTACCCATCTACTCATTCAAAATGTATTGTACTTAAGCAAATCCAAAAGAAATTTACTCAGTTTTAATGATATAAGAATGAATGAATACCACATTGAAACTATTAATGAGGATAACAAATAGTTACTTTGCATTACTTCTACTGTTGGGAGCCAGAAGCTCATACTAGAAAAATTTACAACATTATCCTTGGGATTGTATCACACAACTATTAGTGTTGTAGAGACATATTCTGTTATGAGCCAGAAGCTCGTTGATCCAAACATCTTGATTCTTTAGCATGATCGTTTAGGTCACCCTGGATCCAATATGCTGCGTAAAATTATAAAAACTTCTAATTTGCACACTTTAGCAAACCATCACCTCACCCTATCTAGTGACCATTTTTGTTCTTCCTGCTCTCAAGGAAAGTTAATCACTAGGTCCTTCTTTCTTAAAATTGTATCTGAATAACCATCTTTCCTACAGAGGATCCAAGGTGATATTTGTGGTCCAATTCACACTTCCAATAGACCCTTTAGATACTTCATGGTACTTATCGATGCATCTACCCATTAGTCGCATGTTTGCTTACTGTCTACCCGTAACTTGACTTTCACCAAATTACTTGCTCAGATTATAAAACTTAGAACATATTTTCCTGACCATCACATCAGGTTTATTCGCCTAGATAATGCAGACAAATTTACTTCTCAAGTCTTTAATGACTTTTCTTCTTCGGTAGGAATCGATATTAAATATTCAGTCCCATATGTCCATACCCAAAATGGATTAGCTGAATCCCTAATAAAACATTTACAACTTATAGCATGACATTTACTCATGCAATCTAAATTACCCATTTCTGCTTGGGGACATGCCATCCTATATGTTACTAATTTAATTAGACTTCGGTCTACTGCCTATCACCTATATTCATCTTCCCAACTTGTGACGGGTTATCCATCCAATATTTTCCACCTACGAAGGTTTAGTTGTGCAGTATTAGTACCTATACCTATACCACAACGCACTAAAATGGGTCACCAACGTCGTTTGGAAATATATGTGGGTTTTGACTCACCCTCTATAATTAGGTTCATCGAACCATTAACCGGTGATGTGTTTACTGCTAGATTTGCTGATTGCAAATTTGATGAGATAATATTCCCGTCGTTAGGGGAAGAAAAGAACATTCCAAAAAAATATCCCACCTTTATTGAACGTCGAGAATTATCATGGCACACCTCCACTTTGTCTCATCTTGACCCCCGTACTAATCAATGTGAAAATGAAGTACGGAGAATGTTACACCTTCAAGAGATTGCAAACCAAATGCCTGATGCATTTAATGATGCAACCAAAGTAACTAAATCATATATACCAGCCGCAAATACGCCAGCTCGAATTAAGATCCCAGCAGGACAAAATTCAAATACAGCGGCAAATGAATCTATTATACACCTAAAGCATGGTAGACCTATAGGTTTTAAAGGCTCAGCTCCTCGGAAAAGAAAGCTAAAAGATGTATCACGTCCTAATAACACTCTGGAAGAGGTTATACATAACACCAAAAAGAGGTTATGAACAAAAGATCCACTTTCTCAAAAACTCCAGAGGAGGTTATTGTCCCTAAAGTGACAATAGAAACCCCTGAAGAGGAAAAGGTACCTAATAATAATGAGATCTCTATATTTTATACATATTCAAGAGAAATATGGGATCGTAAAGAGATGATCATCGATGAGAAATTCTCATTGCTACTGAAATCTCTAAGGGCAAAGATAATATTGAACCACATAGCATCAAAGAATGTCAACAAAGGGATAATTGGCCAAAGTGGAAAGATACTATTAAAGCAGAACTAGATTCTCTTGAAAAACATGATGTATTCGGACCTATAATACAAACACCAAATAATGTTAACTTTGTAGGTTACAGATGGGTGTTCATAAGAAAACGAAAATGAAAAGAATGAAATCGTTAGATACAATGCACGACTTGTGGCGCAAGGTTTCTGCAGAAATCCGTGATTGATTACGAAGAGACATACTCTCCCGTTATGGATGCAATAATGTTCCGCTATCTTTTAAGTCTAGTAGTTTCTGAAAAACTCGATATGAGACTTATAGACGTAGTAACTGTATACTTATACGAAAATTTAGATACTGACATTTATATGAAAATCCCTGAAGGATATAAAATACCTGAAGCAAAGTCTAAGGATATATACTCAATAAAACTAAGACGATCATTGTACGATTTGAAACAATCCGAAAGGATGTGGTACAACCGTCTTAGCGAATACTTAGCTAAAGAAAGCTATAAAAATAATACGATTTGCCCATGTGACTTTATCAAGAAATTCGAGAAAAGATTTGCTATTTTAGCAATATATGTCGATGACATCCTAAAGAGCTAGATAAAACAACTGACTAACTAAAGAAAGAATTTGAAATAAAGGACTTAGAGGAAACAAAATATTATTTGGGTCTACAAATCGAACGCAGTAATAATGGAATATTAGTCCATCAGTTAAAGTACACTAAAAAAGTCTTGAAGTACTTTAACATGGATAAATCATATCCACTTAGTACGCCCATAGTCGTCCGATCCCTTGATGTCAAAAAGGACCCATACCGTCCTAAGAAGAAAAATAAGAAAATTCTAGGTCCTGAAGTAACATACCTAAGTGCTAGTGGTGCACTGCTGTATTTAGCACAATGCACAAAATCAGACATTGCCTTTTCAGTCAATCTTTTAGCAAGATATAGCTCCGCACCAACTCGAAGACATTGGAATTGTATCAAGCATATTATGAGATATCTTCAAGGTACAAGTGATATGGGTTTATTTTATACTATATCTAACAAATCTCATCTAGTAGGTTATGCAGATGCAGGCTATCTCTCTGATCCTCATAAAGGACATTCACAGACAGGTTATGTCTTTATGAGTAGTAAAGTGGCCATCTCATGTCGTTCCACTAAGCAGACACTGGTAGCTACTTCCTCCAATCATTCAAAAATATTAGCACTTCATGAAACAAGTCGAGAAAGTGTATGACTGAGATCGTTGATCAGTCACATTCGAGACAATTGTCAGCTCCCCCCTGCTACAAATGAACCCACGACAATATATGAAGACAATGCCGCTTGCATCGCACAACTTTAAGAAGGGTTTATCAAAGGAGATCGAACCAAACACATTTCACCAAAAATTTTCTTCACACATGAACTCCAAGAGCAAAAGAAGATTGAAAAAAAGCAAATAAGATCTAGTAACAACCTTGCAGATCTGTTCACCAAAGCATTACCAAAATCAGCATTTCAGAAATTGGTGCACGAGATTGGACTTCGGAGACTTCATCAAAATTGATTAAGAATAATGTAATTGAGGGGGCATTTTTCTTTATAAATGATATAATCAGGGGGGAGGGTAGTTCTAGGTTCAACATCCTGAAGTATGTCAACATCCAAAAGTATGTTAGCATCCCAAAGTATGCTAAAGTGCGCTGTACTCTTTTTTCCTTTGGTCAGGTTTTGTCCCACAGGATCTTCCTACCAAAAGGTTTTAATGAGCCAGCATAATGCGCGTTCACCATTGTTCCCGAAGAACATTATGGTTGGTGGACATCCAAGGGGGAGTATTATGAGACCTTTAATTAGGTGGCTGTCCACCTAGTTAATATATTCCAAGTTAACACCCCAAGTTAATAGGGTGTTATGGGATCTTTAATTAGGTGGTTGTCCACCTAGTTAATACACCCCAAGTTAATACACCCTATAAATAACAGATGACCCCTTAGGTGGGGGTACGTTTTTCAAGTATCTATTCGTACATTCTCAAGCATCTCTTTCCTCTCGTCTCTTAATAATTGTAAGGTTTTTGGCCCCTGTTTGATTTTTTGACCCCACTGCATGAACCGTTGACCTTAGTCCTCAATACCTATATCATTAAAAAAATAGTTCAAAAGAATCAGAACCCTTAACCCTCTCGTGCCATCAAGTGACGGCTCGCCCATCCGGACAAGCCCATCCTTTTATGAGTTTTCTCTCGATCAATTCCCGCCAGCCGCACTAAAAAAAATCCTCGTCCCCCCTCGGAATCTCTCCCGTCCACCGTCCAACCCATCTGGGCCTTGCGGCACCGAGCCACCAACGACGTGGCGTGCCCCCCTCTGGCTCCGGATCCTCTTATCCTTCTCTCACATCGTCGCGAGGCAGTGCAGGCCGTTTGGCACCAGCGACACGGCCATCGCGATGTGTTCCCCAACCTGCGAGCAAATGATCGAGATCACGCGTGCCACCATTGTTGAGGTAACAGATCCGGGTTTCTAGGATTTGATGATCTCTTGATTCCCTTTTCCTTTATAATTTTTTAACCCTAAACCCTTACCAATACTTTTGTTTAAGTTGGGTTTTCATTTTTCCTGCATTGCATTACAATCTTTCCCTGATCTCTTGATTCCCTTATCCTTTCTTTGTAAGGAGTTTATGTATTTACAAGTTTTTTTTTGGAGTAAGAAATACCAGTATCAATGTGTTCAACTTTTATTTTAATTATGATTTAAAAAATTTATTTCATCTTTAATTCTTTGTCATATTATTAAAAATAAATAATAGATATCGATACATAAAAGCAAAAAATAATAATTTAATATAACTTTTGACCCCACTGATATAAATTTTTGGAGCCGCCACTGGATTCGTAATGACTTCCCTTAAGTTGGTTCGGTGCTTTCCGTCTACTTTGTCAAGGGGACCCGTTGGCCCTCTATCTTTCTAGTTTAGGGGGTGGAACTACTGATGCGTAATTTGGCACATATTATTCTTTTGCATCATAAGTAGATGGTTGCCTTACCTTCTCCAAGGTCGATGGTTCTGAAGTAACCTCTATGCAACATTTTCTCCGGCAGTATTTGTCGCTTCTATTGTCAAAAAATTATTTCTTCTAAATCGCTCGTTTTATTGTGTTTGGTTGGGGTGTGACATCGAAGGACCGCCAAACTTTTGGTGCTCGGTTGCAGAAGCAAGCTCCAAACACTCCAAAGGTATTTGGGTATCCATATTTCAAGGTGGTGAATCCTTTACAAAGATTAATTATATATAATGGAGTGAGTTGCCTAGCAGATATTTGGATTGAAGGTGCAGTTTCTATCCATGGCGGGCCAGGTAAGAGCATCTCCAATGAGCTCCCAAGTTCCTTCCATATTTTTGGGGCTCCTAGATGCCACATAAACAAAGTAAGGAGTGATCGGAATTGAAGAGCACTTTAATAGGCTCTTCAAATCTCTCCCTATTTCTTGTGAAAATACCAAATCGGGAGTCCACGAAGCAATACTTGGTGGGGTTTGTTTTGAAAATTAAAAGAAATAAGGTAGTTTGTTTTATTCAAACTTGGGGGACCCGCTATAGAGAGAAGTAGAGAAAACTGATTCAGGTGAAGGGTTTGGGAGCCCGTTGGATGGGCATTTTCCATATGGTATCGCTTTTTCCCTACAATTTCGAACAATGAAAGCGATAGGAGCCCGTTGGAGATGCTCTAACAAAGGTTTTTGAGATTGTGCCTTGTAGGGATTATCCTTGGGATGTCCTTTTGCTTGGCCAAATATAGCTCTACCTTTGGATCTGTAGCAATGGCCAAGGTCGTCTAAATGCTACTGGCCTTGAAGGGCTCTTTGTGAGCGTGTGCCTAACTTACGCTACTCCGGCTTGGGTGGGGTACGAGTAGGGGTGGCAATGGGTCGGGTTGAGACATAGGTATAAGGGCAAAACACCCAACCCAAACCCGACCCATTTAAAAAACGGGTCAAAAACTTAAACCCAACTCCGACCCGCCTAATAAACGGGTTGACCCGACCCGACCCGTTTACTAAACAGGTCGGGTCGGGTTGGCTCAGGTTGGGTCAGCAAAACCCATGTAAACCTGTCGGGTTGGGTCAAGACGGGCCGGTCGGATTGGGCCAAGTTGGCTTGGGTCGGGTTGCACGACCCATTTGATAAACGGGTCAAGTCGGGTCAATTGGGTTATAGGTACAAACCCGAACCCGACCCATTAAATAAACGGGTCAATTGGGTCGACCCATTTATGACCCGAACCCGTTTAGGCCAAACCCAAACCGCTAACTTCGGGTTCGGGTTGGCGGGTCGGGTCAAGGATTGCCCCCCTAGGTACGAGCCTCCCGATTTACATTATAGTACAAATTTTTGATAGGGGTGGCGAACTGTTCAGGTTTGGGTCCAACCTTATCCCTGCCCATTCCATACCCATCTGGCTATGGGAAGGTCCATGACTCCATGCCAAACCCATACTCATTCAGCTTGAAATACAAAATCAATATTTTTGACAACCCATGTTTGCATAATTTTTTTTTCAGCAAATTAGGTCTAGGTTCTTAACTATTTTGCAATATTACCTGCAGAACATCATAATTTGCTATATTAGCTAAGGTCCCTATAAGTACACAGTCGTCTTCAGAAAGAGTATATATTCATCTTCATAAAAAGGGTGTACATTCTTTTTAGAAAGAGTATATATTTGTCTTCAAAAAGAGTATATATTTGCCGGGAGGGACTTGCCTATATTTCAAAATTAACGTGTCTTGCAACTAAAAGCCATCTCTCAAAAATGACTTATGTCAAACTTCCCCTTTTTTATATATATAAGATTTGATTTCATTTGTGAGTTTTAGATGGGCACAATTCCTAATTGAGCTCCATTGTGATACCGTCACCCTAATTTTTGGTACCATACCAAACTGATATGGACCATCGGAAGCGTTGTCTCAAATTTTTCTAGAGAGAATGAATTAACCCTAAGATTGAGGGAAAAACCGATTGGATGGTTCATATCACTTTTGGTATGTTTTTTTTTTTTGGTATTCAGAGAAGGGGGAGGTCACAACAAGACCTCCATGGAGGTGCCACAACTTGGCGATAGCATAAACACAGACACACCAGTGGTGAAGAAGACATCACAATCCGGTGAAATATCACAGGGCAGGAAACAAAACTCTCATGCCGACAGAGGGAACCAAACCATTGCCCTCTTCGCACTCTGGCAGAAACATGCCACTCTGGCAGAAACATACCTCTCAAAAAAAAAAAAGAAACATGCCACACCTGGCGAACACACTGCCGCGCTCCGACTGAAACGCCCCACACGACAAGGGAATAAAAACAGATAAAAAAGCAACCAAACCTACACACAACCAAAAGCGGCGAACAACCGCCAGATCTATCAGCCACTAACAAGAAGTCGCCGGCCGCTGCCCAGTCCTCGAAATGCCGTCGCTGCCGCACCGCATGTAGCTGCTCAGTCCAGAGGTGGTGCTCTGGAAAACCACCGGCAGAGATCCTCACGCCGGGGTCAGATTCGACCGACCTCTGCACTCGGTGAGAGAAACAACCTCAATGATGCGCGAGGACCGACATTCGAGCTTGGGGAAGTGTCGCTCGACTTCGGAGTTCTTATCACAAAATACCGGTTGGAGGAGAATCCCCTATCTACAGGGGAGAGGAAGGGAAGGCAGATCCACCCCCGGAATGCCTAGATCCACCAAGATCCCAACCTCCAGGGTGCCTCCGGCGACATCCGAGGAGGCCAAGTGCCTAATTGTTGAACCCCTAGCCTGGCGCAAAGGGATAGGGGAAAAGAGAAAAATCGGTACCATATAATTTCCTCTGTTTATAGACAATGTTCATAGAAGAAATAAATTTTTTTAAGTCCAACCCTATATATGCATACCTATAATCCATTATTTATATTAAGCAATCAGGTATCAGATTTCGATGGATATTGAGGTATCCATACCCGTATCTAAAAATTTATCATGTAAAGTTTTATACCCTACCCTACCCGAATCGTATTTGGGTACAAAAGATTATACCCATACCCGTACATTCTGATTGGATTGGGGTGAGATTTTCATGATTTTCATGCACCATTGCTTTCTTATTTGATTAATCTGTGTATTAATATTTCAAAAAAAAAAAACGCTATTAAAAATTAAGGACAAATTACAAAAATCTCTCCTGAACTAAGCACCTCATTCTATCTTGGTCCCTTGCCTCTCTTTTTGAACAATTTTAACCCTGCACAATACTCCGTAGGGGTGGCAATGGGTCGGGTCGGGTCGGGTTCATGTCGTGTCTAGTTTCGGGTCGTGTCCAAAACCCCTAGACCCAGGCCCGACCCATTTAACTAATCGTGTCTAGATCCTAAACCTGTACCTGACCCATTTATAAACGGGTAGACCCGATAAGACCCGTTTACCACACTGGTTTATTAAGTTGACCCAATCAGACCCGATCCGACTCGACCCGACCTAACCCGGTTGACCCGCTGATACTATATATTACATTATCGAATTGCAGGTAGACCCGGCCCGACCTGACCCGTTAAATATTAAACAGGTCTTCCCGGTTCTATCGTGTCCAGACCCTAAACCCGGATCTGACCGGTTTATTAAACGGGTCTATCGTGTCGACCCGTTTAGCCCTGACCCAGACCCGCTAACTTCGTGTCGGGTCTACCGTGTCGGGTTAGAAATTGCCGGCCCTAATGCTCCGACTGCATTTAGGCCCCTCCGTCAACTTTTATTTTGAAATTACCCTTGACATTTTACGCATGTTAAATGTTAATTATTTCAAAAATCATTTGAGTCGATGCTTAGTAGGACAAGGGTAATTTTAGAATAAAAGTTGCCAAATCAGTCTAAATGCAGTCAGATCATAATTCAGGGTTCAAATTAGGGGTGCAACCTGGGTTGGGTAAAACTGAGAACCGACCCAACCCGACCTAAATGGGTTGGATTGGTTCAATTCTTTTTGTTAGTATTATGTATTATATTAGTCCCACCTCGGTTGTGGTAATGTACATGTGTATGTTATTTCTCTATATAAGAAGAGGTATGAGGTTAATATGCAATACAAGGAGTTTTTCTCCCCAAACTATTATTTCTTTTCACGTCTTCGTAACATGGTATCAGAGCCGGGCTTTTGTTCCCGGACTCTCTCTTTCTCTCCCCTGTGCTGAAACAATGCTGAAACATCGAGCCCGTTACCACCTCTCTCTCTCTCCGCTGTGCTGAAACCTCCAACCTGAAGAAGATCCCGCTCCCAACGCCGCCACTAGCGTCGGCCTCGTCGTCGGTCTGGTCACAGACGAGGAGGCCTCGTCTCCGGCTTGGCTCCGGCTCCAGGCTCCGAAACCGGCCCCGGCCCCTGCCACTGCTTCCGTCTTCAGTTCTGCTCCTCACAGTCCTCACAGTTCTGCTTAGTAGGACAAGGGCCGGTGCAGGGTCGGGGGACCGGATGCGGATCCTCACAGTCCTCTTCGCTACCCCCAGCGCGAGCGTCGCCCTCCTGACCACTTTGGCTACTCCCCTGATCGCTTTGGTTTTGCCACTGTCACTTCCTACTCGCCTCAGTTTGTTACCTACCTTACTGCCCTTCACACAGCTAGAGAGCCCAGGTCTTACAGAGAGGCATTGCAGTACCCTGTATGGCAGCAGGCTATGGCTGAGGAGTTTAAGGCTTTTGCGCAGACTCAGACATGGGAGGTTGTGCCTCTACCTCCTGGTATCGAGCCCATCAGCTGCAAATGGGTCTTTAAGATCAAGCATCGTCCAGATGGCTCTATTGACCGGTACAAAGCCCGTCTTGTTGCTCGCGGTTTCACTCAGGAGTATGGGATTGATTATGATGAGACGTTTGCTCCAGTAGCTCAGATGACCACTATTCGGACTCTTCTCGCTGTTGCTGCGGCTAGAGGCTGGCCCTTGTCACAGATGGATGTGAAGAATGCTTTTCTTCATGGTGATCTCTCTGAGGTTGTCTATATGCAGCCTCCTTCGGGCCTCAGCACACCTCCTCAGCATGTATGTCGTCTTCGTCGAGCTATCTATGGCCTCAAACAGGCTCCTCGTGCCTGGTTTGAGCGGTTCCGTCGGGCAGTTACTGAAATCGGCTTTGTGGAGAGTTTTCAAGACCATTCTATGTTTGTGCGGACTTCTCCCCAAGGCCGGGCTATCATCCTGCTCTACGTTGATGACATGATTCTTACTGGTGATGACACCCGTGCCATAGCCTCCCTTCAAGAGCATCTTCGAAGCCACTTTCAGATGAAGGATCTTGGTCATCTGCGTTATTTTCTTGGCCTGGAGGTTGCTAGGAGCCCTAGGGGGATTCTGCTTTCTCAGCAAAAGTACACAGCTGACATTCTTGCTCGGGCTGCACTATCTGATTGCCGTACAGTTGACACTCCTCTTGAGCTTCATGTCAAACTTCGCCCTGCCGATGGTGAGCCTCTCTCCGATCCTACCAGGTACCGTGAGATAGTTGGTCAGCTCGTCTATCTCTGTATCACCAGACCGGATATTGCCCATGCCGTCAGTATTCTCAGCCAGTTTGTGGATGCCCCTCACTCTGTTCACTACGCTGCTTTTCTTCGGACTCTTAGGTATCTTCGTGGTACTATCACTCGATCGCTTTTCTTCTCGTCATCCTCCTCTCTAGCTCTTCGTGCATACTCTGATGCCGACTGGGCAGGGGACCCGACTACTCGTCGCTCGACTACTGGTTATTGTCTGTTTCTTGGTGACTCTCTTATCTCATGGAAGAGTAAGAAGCAGAAGGTGGTTTCACTCTCTAGTACTGAGGCCGAGTTTCGTGCCATAGCCACTGCTACGAAGGAGATCGTTCATCTCCGACGTCTTCTTCGAGATCTTGGTGTTGATACCTCGGGTCCCACTGCTCTTCATTGTGACAACAAGAGTGCTATTCAGATTGTCAGCAATCCGGTGTTTCATGAGCGAACCAAGCACATTGAACTCGATTGCTATTTCTCCAGAGAGCAGTACGAGGCTGGGACTATCTCTTTGCCTTATGTCTCTTCGACGGAGCAGATTGCTGACTTATTCACAAAGTGTCATCCATCTCCTCGGTTTTGGTTTCTTATTCGCAAACTCTCAGTGGTTGACCCACCGTGAGTTTGAGGGGGGGTGTTAGTATTATGTATTATATTAGTCCCACCTCGGTTGTGGTAATGTACATGTGTATGTTATTTCTCTATATAAGAAGAGGTATGAGGTTAATATGCAATACAAGGAGTTTTTCTCCCCAAACTATTATTTCTTTTCACGTCTTCGTAACACTTTTGATCAAATGAGTTAGTTCAGTTCTATAGTTTGTCTGAAGCTAGATGCATACTTGTAGGGACCTTAGTTAATATAGTAATGTTCTGCAGTTAATATCTATATAACATTCTAAGGCCGTTCGTGTTATTTATAACTTTATCATAAAAAGAACCTTTACGTTAATTATATTTTTACCACAAAAAAGGAATAAAGATAAAAAAAAAAATCGGTCAAAATTACTATTAAACCGGCGACCGCCAAATGAATAGGAGGGCGCGATGCCCGGTGGGTATGTTGCCGCCGAAGACGGCCCACTGCAATGCCGACAGACATAGACATGTACTAGTTGTAAAACAGTTAAGGACCTATAGAGCTGTTTGGTATCATGCGGGCAGGAGCGGACCTACATTGGGCCCAGGGGGGCTCAAGCCCCCCCTCACTTTGGGGAAAAAAACAAAAAAACTTACACTTAGGCCCCTTGAAGTTTAGCTCAAAAACACTTACCCTCCTATAGTTTATTATGTTTCAAATCACTCCCTAAAGTTTGAAATGTTAGCACAATTCTACCTTTTGTCAACTACTTGTTTTCCGCTTTTTTATCCGATCGAAACTGAATTGAAGGGGGGCAAAATGTTATTTTTTAACTATAAGGGAGTTATGTTTTTTTAGCTAAACATCAGGGGAGAGTAAAGTGTAATTTACTCAGAAAAAACAATTATAGCCAACTTGTTTGCCAAATTTTGGTTGCCAACTTCACGTAGAGGTGGCCACCACCAGCTGCCACCGTCCCGCTGGACACCACCCCCTGTCAAGCAATGTCCACGTACCGCCATGCCGCTGAATCTGCCACCGCCCGTATTGGCGACCCATGGCCGGCCCCGCCATCCACCGGTCATAACCCATTGTTGGCCACCGATGCCCACCACTGGCCAACCGACACCCACCACCTTCTACCACCACCCATGCATTTTGCATCCCCGTAGAGTTCATCACATGGCCTTTGGTGAATAAGAACCGAGTGGGAATTGAGGCCTATTTACAGGTTTTGGGGAGTATGTATTAAATCACCCCCCCCCCACCAAAAAAAAAAAAAAGAGGATCTGCTTTATTATTCACAATCCATGCATCCTGATCGGGTCGGCCAGTTATAGGTCCAAATTTTCGAAGGACTCCGATGATCGAAATCCTCCTCCACTAGAGGCAAAATCTTAATAAGCCTTTTGCTACGCGATCGAAGGAAGGGTATGGACATTGTCACGCCGTCTGCCGAAGCCTTCAATTATGAGGCAACGACTATAGTTACTTTTTAATAATTAAGCCCCCCCCTGAGAAAAAATAATGGGTCCGCCACTGGCCGTGGGTATGATTCTGGTCAGGATTTTGTACCCATGACATAAAAATTTGTTTGGTTGGTATAATATATTGAGCCTCTTCGGCACGCCCAAGGCTTGATGTGCCGCAGATTGAGGAGTCAAGAAACAAATTTATATCGCTCCCGGAGTCGTGCTAGCGGAACCCGAGCTAGGCCTGCTTTAATCGTGCCCCGCCAAACCCTACACGTGCCCGACTCCCTTCTGTTCAGAAACCGAGCGGCCTTTTCTTTTAGGGTTATTTTGACTTTGCCCCCCAAATTTTGAGTTGAATTAGACTTTACCCCCCACATTTTCATTAATTAGACTTTACCCCCCAAAACTAACTGTTCCGTCAGCTCACCCCCCAAAACGTTATTTCTTTTCCGTCAGCTCACCCTTTCTCTTAGATGGTGAGCTGACGGAACAGTTAGTTTTGGGGGGTAAAGTCTAATTAATGAAAATGTGGGGGGTAAAGTCTAATTCAAGGCAAAATTTGGGGGGCAAAGTCAAAATAACCCTTTCTTTTATCCCGCGATTCCGAGCGGCGCCCCTCCTCCATGTACGATTCCGAGCGGTGCCCCCCCTTCTTCAGGTTCGACTCCGAGCGGTGCCCCCCTTCTTCAGGTTCGACTCCGAGCAGCCCCACCACAAGGTGCCTCTCTCTCTCTCTCTCTCTCTCTCTCTCTCTCTCTCTGATCACAGAAATCTTTTTTTTAGATCACATTCTCTCTCTCTTTCTTTGATCACAGAAATCTTTTTTTTAGATCACATCCAGGTGCAAATCCGAGCGAGCACCCCTCCTCCAGATGCTCTCTCTCTCTCTCACACACACACACACACACACACACACGCAGATCATACATCTGTTTTTTTTATAGCAGACCTCTCATACAACTTTTTTTTTTCAACTAATCGATTTTATCGAACCCATGGTTAGGTGTTGCAATTGCATCCTTCTCTAGCACTAAGGAAATATTCCTTTGTCCATGAGAGCATCACTATGCATTTAACTTCTTCAAAGTTAGCTATGCATCACCCGGTTGAGATTCAAAATTATTAACATAGCTACGCATTTAACTTCTCCAAAGATAATAGAAATAAATCATGAAAAAATTTGACGACCGATAACTATGACTGACCAATGGCATTACGCCACATACTCACATAAAGGGTAAGGAGGTAATTTGGAGAGGCTAAGGAGGTGATTTTCAATGCGATTCAAATTACCTCCTATGTGGCGAATGTGGCACAATGCCACTAGCCGGTCATAGTTACCAGTTGTCAAAACCGGTATTGACACCAAAAAATTATTCATGTCCCAAAACCTGGTTGAAGACATCATATTTTTTCATCTTACTGGAACTCACAAAGTAGCAACAACAATTAATATGCAACAAAATACTAATAAAAATATTTAACTATGTAACAAAATGGAAATTGGAAATATTTAAATATGAACAAAAGTAAAGGTTCCTAGCTTGTATGTCTTTATTAATATGCATAATTAAATTCGTTGTATTATTTTTTTAACAGTCAAATTCCGATGCCAAACAAATAAAAAATAAGGGATGTCCTCAGTTTGAGGAGCTGGACTTGATACATGGAGACACCACCGCGACTAGAGCAGAAGTAAGGGCATCCGCCCAAGTGACCCAACCTCCCTTGGACTCTTACGATTGGATGATTGGCGATCTCACATAAATGTGACCAGATAGTCGATCTTCTTTATGCACATGATCGAAATATTTGATTATGTCGACAAATATTTTATTTTATAATTTTATTATCAAAATATTAGATATTTTAAGAAGTCAAAAAAATATTTTAATTCTCTTATTGGACAAATAATTTAGTTGTTGGATCGTAAAATATTATTTCTATATTTTTCTGTTGTATGTGCTGTCTTACTGCATACCAACCACTGTTTCTGTGCTAAAGAATCTGGGTTCAACACGGTTTTTGTGCCACATACCAAACACAGTTTTTGTACAAGATTGTGCCGTCACATTATGCCTGAGGCCTAAGTCTGAGGCAAGAAATAGAGAAATAACATGTGCCTTATACCTAATTTATCGAAAAAAGAATCGAGCCTCGTGTGACTACAACGATTAACACCGCCAGGGCCAGGCACACCAAACCCCATTAGCCAAGGAGGCTATCGGCTCTTCCCCGTGCCCCGCCACCGTCTAGTTCGTGTCCCCTGCAACCCTACAGGCCCCTTCTGAATTAGGATCTGTAGAACTCGTTCCTGTCCCGAGGAGATTCAAGAAGAGGAGGTAGATCAATATATAAGATTTGCAGTATTTCCTGTTTATTTTTTTTCTTTTTCCGAGCCTGTGTTTAAATTGCATCTCTAGAACTACAAAACATTATCGAATGATGAATCTTTCTAAGCATCCATTGATGTGGGTGATATTGAGATGAACATGTAGCTTCTTACCCACCAAGGGATAGGGGAGTTGGTTAGCAACTGATGCTTTGGTGAGGAGGTTGTGGATTCGATTCCTCCCCCCCCCCCCCCCTCCTCAATCTATCCATAAGTGTGTAGGGAAACTTCCGAGATTTAGTGATTCCAGTGTTTGTCGATTCCTGCATCAATGCGAATGTTTCTTGCATTCTGGTCAGACTTCCATTGCAGGGACTCCGAAGATGAAGGCGTACGAACTTCCCCACGACGTCACAGAAATCTTTTTTTTAGATCACATTCTCTCTCTCTTTCTTTGATCACAGAAATCTTTTTTTTAGATCACATCCAGGTGCAAATCCGAGCGAGCACCCCTCCTCCAGATGCTCTCTCTCTCTCTCTCTCACACACACACACACACACACACACACACACGCAGATCATACATCTGTTTTTTTTATAGCAGACCTCTCATACACCTTTTTTTTTTCAACTACTCGATTTTATCGAACCCATGGTTAGGTGTTGCAATTGCATCCTTCTCTAGCACTAAGGAAATATTCCTTTGTCCATGAGAGCAGCACTATGCATTTAACTTCTTCAAAGTTAGCTACGCATCACCCGGTTGAGATTCAAAATTATTAACATAGCTACGCATTTAACTTCTCCAAAGATAATAGAAATAAATCATGAAAAAATTTGACGACCGATAACTATGACTGACCAATGGCATTACGCCACATACTCACATAAAGGGTAAGGAGGTAATTTGGAGAGGCTAAGGAGGTAATTTTCAATGCGATTCAAATTACCTCCTACGTGGCGAATGTGGCACAATGCCACTAGCCGGTCATAGTTACCAGTTGTCAAAACCGGTATTGACACCAAAAAATTATTCATGTCCTAAAACCTGGTTGAAGACAACATATTATTTCATCTTACTGGAACTCACAAAGTAGCAACAACAATTAATATGCAACAAAATACTAATAAAAATATTTAACTATGTAACAAAATGGAAATTGGAAATATTTAAATATGAACAAAAGTAAAGGTTCCTAGCTTGTATGTCTTTATTAATATGCATAATTAAATTCGTTGTATTATTTTTTTAACAGTCAAATTTCGATGCCAAACAAATAAAAAATAAGGGATGTCCTCAGTTTGAGGAGCTGGACTTGATACATGGAGACACCACCGCGACTAGAGCAGAAGTAAGGGCATCCGCCCAAGTGACCCAACCTCCCTTGGACTCTTACGATTGGATGATTGGCGATCTCACATAAATGTGACCAGATAGTCGATCTTCTTTATGCACATGATCGAAATATTTGATTATGTCGACAAATATTTTATTTTATAATTTTATTATCAAAATATTAGATATTTTAAGAAGTCAAAAAAATATTTTAATTCTCTTATTGGACAAATAATTTAGTTGTTGGATCGTAAAATATTATTTCTATATTTTTCTGTTGTATGTGCTGTCTTACTGCATACCAACCACTGTTTCTGTGCTAAAGAATCTGGGTTCAACACGGTTTTTGTGCCACATACCAAACACAGTTTTTGTACAGGATTGTGCCGTCACATTATGCCTGAGGCCTAAGTCTGAGGCAAGAAATAGAGAAATAACATGTGCCTTATACCTAATTTATCGAAAAAAGAATCGAGCCTCGTGTGACTACAACGATTAACACCGCCAGGGCCAGGCACACCAAACCCCATTAGCCAAGGAGGCTATCGGCTCTTCCCCGTGCCCCGCCACCGTCTAGTTCGTGCCCCCTGCAACCCTACAGGCCCCTTCTGAATTAGGATCTGTAGAAATCGTTCCTGTCCCGAGGAGATTCAAGAAGAGGAGGTAGATCAATATATAAGATTTGCAGTATTTCCTGTTTATTTTTTTTCTTTTTCCGAGCCTGTGTTTAAATTGCATCTCTAGAACTACAAAACATTATCGAATGATGAATCTTTCTAGGCATCCATTGATGTGGGTGATATTGAGATGAACATGTAGCTTCTTACCCACCAAGGGATAGGGGAGTTGGTTAGCAACTGATGCTTTGGTGAGGAGGTTGTGAATTCGATTCCTCCCCCCCCCCCCCCCCTCCTCGATCTATCCATAAGTGTGTAGGGAAACTTCCGAGATTTAGTGATTCCAGTGTTTGTCGATTCCTGCATCAATGCGAATGTTTCTTGCATTCTGGTCAGACTTCCATTGCAGGGACTCCGAAGATGAAGGCGTACGAACTTCCCCACGACGTCGTGTCCGAGCGGATGCTCAACATGGTAAGCTTGGTCTCATTTAGTCCCGTCGCTTTGCGTTACTCCGAATGTGAGGGAGCGCTTATAGTCTTAGGGTTGGCGAGTGTTCGACTATTGGTCAAGTATGCAAGAGTACTTTTGTTGCTTAGTTGGTCGAGGTAAGGCTGGCTGACCCAACCAACGGAGTACATGGAATAGTACCCTTGGGTGTGGTTAAACGTGGCAAGGCATTGACCGATCCAACCGGGTTTGGTAAGTGTGGGTACCTTGAATGTTTAGTTGGTCGAGGGCCTCGAGGCAAGGCATTGACCGACCCAACTAGCAAAGGAGTACGTGGAATAGTACCCTTGGGAACGGTTGATCGTGAGAATGCACTGACCGATCCAACCGGGTTTGGTATGTGTGGGTACCTTGAATGGTGAGTTGGTCGAGGCAAGGCACTGACCGACCCAACTAGCGAAGGAGTACGTGGAATAGTCCATCGGGGACAGTTGATCGTAGCAAGGCACTGACCGACTCAACTAGCGAAGGAGTACGTGGAATAGTCCATCGGGGACGGTTGATCGTAGCAAGGTACTGACTGATCCAACTGGGTTTGGTACGTGTGAGTATCTTGAATGCTTAGTTGGTCAAGGCAAATTAGGCAAGGCACTTACCGACCTAACTAGCTGAGGAGTACGTGGAATAGTATCCTTGGGTGCGATTGATCGTGGCAAGGCACTGACCGATCCAATTGGGTTTGGTACGTGCGAGCACCTTGATGTTTAGTTGGTTGAGGCAAGGCGTTGATCGATCAACTAGCGGAGGAAATATGTGGCTAAGAAAGTGCTTACAGAGATGGAGTGCTTCAACTATATTTTCATTGATAGTTCATAAACGATTACATCATTGGTAGAACCTTTTCAGGTGTAGGATTCCAAGCTCTTGGCAACTGGCTTCCTTCGGGGTTGATAAGTTTGTACGATCATTTCCCTCCAGATGACTCCACGATGTAGGGTCCTCCTAATTGGGAGCGAACTTTCCGCTGCCGGGCTCCTCGATGTTCGGGAAGACAACTCTGAGCATCAGGTCGACAACAGAGAACTGGCTCCTTCTTGTCAAACACCTTCTTGATTCTCTGCTGGTAGTCTGCAACTCTGACTGTTGCTCTCGGAGCTCATCGGCATAATCCAAGTCATTAACTCGGAGTTCATCATTGACCTTGCTCTACGACTCGTGTTTTGGCGGTGGAGCAAGTTGCCTCCGTCGGCAACACTGCTTCTGTTCCATAGCTCAAGTGAAAAGGCGAAAACCCTGTTGACTTGCTCGGTGTAGTACGATATGCCCATAGCGCCTCGGAGAGGACTTCTTCCCACAGGTCCTTCGAACCCAGCTTCTTCTTGAGGTTATCCAAGATGACTTGATTGGATGATTCTGCTTGCCCGTTGCATTGTGGGTACCTTGGGGTGGAGTAGAATAGCTTGATGGATGACTCCCATAGAATTCCCTGAACATGTCCGAATCGAACTGTGCTCCGTTGTCGGCTATCAGCACTTTGAGGCCATCCGAATCGCGAGAAGATGTTTCACCAGATGAACTTGATAACCTCGTCATCTGTCTCCTGAATCAGAGGGACGACTTCAACCCATTTGGTGAAGTAATCCGTCGCCACCAGCAAATACTTCTTTCCCGGTGATGGGGGAAAGGGCCAAAAAAGTTCAACCCCGATTGATGAAACGGCCACCGGCTTATCATCGGGTGCAGATCACTGGCGGGGAGGTGGATCATCTTGGCGTGTCGCTGACATGGCTCACACCTTCTGATAAATTCCAGAGCGTCTCTTGTCATTGTCGGCCAGTAGTATCCCTGCAGCTTTACTTTGCCTTTTAAGAATCTTCCTCCAGAATGATTCCCGCACTGCCCCGTGTGGATCTTGGTGAGAACGACCATTGCTTGATCCTTGTCAAGACATCTGAGGTATGCACCGTTGTGAGACTGGAAGTATAGGTTCTCCCCTAGGAGATTGTAGTAGGGGATCTTCTGCTGCGATTGCCTGGACTTCGTTGGATCTTCAGGTAGTTTGCTGCACCTAAAATAGTCTACTATCGGTGTCATTCAATTCCGGCCTCGCTCTTCTATGACAACCTGCGTGTGCTCCATTCATGTCGCCTTCAATAATGCTTGGTTCTTGATCGTAATCAGACGCTCGTTCACCGGATCGCCTAGGACGGAGGATGCTTTGGCCAAAACTCAGCCAAGCGATTCTCGGCCCTCGGTATCTGGACAAACTCGATTTTTTCAAACTGTTGCTTGATTCCTTGCACGATCGCGAGATAGGTCGGCATCTTTTTGCCCCGCGCCACAGTCTCCGTTGTTGATTGATGATAAATTGGGAATCGCTGTACATGGTGAGGCAATTGGCCTCAACTGCTCGCGCCATCTCTAGCCCGGAGACGACCGCCTCGTACTTCGCTTCGCTGTAAGTAGAGCTGAAGCCTAGCAGGACAAATTTCTCCAGGTGGTCGGACTTGGGGGAGATAAGAACTATCCCTACCCCCGATCCGATCATGCATGAAGCTCCGTCGGTGTAGATTCACCACCCGAGGTCAGGCACTTTTGGGGTTTCGATGTCCAAATCGATGCACCGGGCTTCTGCGAGCTGCGACTCAGTGTCCTTTTGGAGGATGATGGAATTTTCTACAGGGAAGTCGGCCAGGAAGTTGGCTACGGCTTGCCCCTTGAGGGTTGTCCTTGACTCAAATAAGGTTCTGAGAGAGCTCATATCGACTACCCACTTAGTCATCTGCCTTGCGCGATCAGCCCGATCAATTATGTCCTTGAGGGGGTGTTCGGAGGTGACGGTGACTTGGTGAGCGACGAAGTAGGGGTGAAGTTTCCTTGTGGCCATCAGCAAGGCCGGGACAACCTTCTCCATCCTTGTGTATCTCGACTCTACAGGAACAAGAGTGTGACTGATGTAATAGACCGATCGTTTGATCTTGTTTTAGTATATTGTTATATTTGCAATTGGTAGGCTTTAACGATCATAACTGCTATAATTGCCAAATCCAACATGCATGCTGATTTCTTCATTATCATCCGAGTTTTATCCAATCAAATGGGGTCAAGTATAGGGAAGATTGACAAGAACTCGCTAAGTACGATTGACCTCAACCCTTTGGTGCAGAAAATATGACCATAGTAACTACTTGGCAAGAGAGAGGCATCCCAAGAAACCTACATGGGCAGTTACGGGTAGGTGACCTACCTTGTTGGGTACGTAGTATAAGCTCATGCAATCAGGGACCTTTAAGGATGCCTTGGACTAGGAAAGAGTGTTGATGAAGAGGGCGAAAGATTTTATGTAGGGAATTGCATTCATCTTTCAGGTACAAGTTATAGGCCAAAGAGCTGAGATGAAACATTATTCCCATCACATGGTGATTTATTTTGATGGCTATATAAAACTGTGTTTGTGGTAATTTGGTGGATCATATTTGGTGCCATGCGAATTCCATTTGGTTATGAAGTGATGGACCCATTTTTGGTTGAGGAGAATTTTCGAGGAAAAGAAGGAATGCTATCATTTAGTTGGAGGTGATTAATTTTTTTTTTTTTTGAGGTGTTGATGATTCCTATTTTGAAGTCTGGAGGGTTGTAGAAAAGGAAATAATGAAAATTTTTTATGCGAGTGATATTTAAATATTTTCAAAGAATCATTCAAAAGTTGTGGATGATTCAAATGCTTCGGTATGTTTGATGAATTTTGGAATAAACAAAGAATATGAAGTACTCAATTTTTTGGAAAATAATGACCATGCAATTGACCATGGTGCCCTTTGCATGAAATTAATGGCTTTGCTCTGATTATCAATGAAACCCATGTATAAGCGTATTATCTCCCTACGAAATGCCTTCAGGCATATGAAAACAGGAGGAATTTTGTATATAATACAACCATGGTGGCTCCTAAGGTGATAATCCACCCAATCATCCCAAGTGGTAGGAAAGCATGTCCTTACTAGAATTGTGCTTTATGCTCACGATGCTCCATTCAATGCAGTCCTAGGCTCCTAGCCCCCATGCAAACACACATATATGTTGGAAAATATGCAATCAGAAACCAGTGGCTTTGAGGAACATATCGAATACGCTTTCTTTGAAGCGTGACTTGCTCCCACTCAGATAGAGTTTGCTGAGCGGATGATTGCTACATATTGTCTTGATTTGTGCTCAACAAAGAAAACAAAGTTGAATGATGTTGATAAGTTTGTGAACAAGATATCTAAGTATAGCTACAATTGGTTCTATTTTATAAATGATGTAACAAGTATTGGTCAAGTCTAAGTCCATTAGATGTATGAGTTCTTCCTTAAATAATGGACATGAAAATACCTTCTTATTGGGATGCAATGTGACTTCTAGTGGTAAAGAAATGCTTAGTTGTAAACTAACCCATCATCCACAATGGGCCATTCCGCTTGACATTAGTGTATGGTCAATCCATTTGGGCTATGGGCTTTATCATTGATCAAGGATATAAAATAGCACAAATTTGTTCATAGGGTTTGGAGTTTCGGTCGAAACCGATCCATTTCGGCCGTTTCGGATCGGTTTCGGTCGGAACCGGTCCCGAAATCCTCCAGTTTCGGGTTTCGGAACTCAACACTCAGTAAAAGCAGGAATGTGTTCAGGATAACGTGTATTTCAGCACGATAACTTGATAGCCATATTTACATAAAAAACATATAAGTAAATGATTCATTTACTTTAAGTTATTTTATGTAAATAAGCAAATATTCCCCCATTTGGATTTAATAAAAATATCAGAAAAATCAAAATCCTAAGGAATCAAAATGTAATTTTGCAGTTCCTATGCAAAATCAGACTTTACAAATTTTGGTTAAAAGAAAATTCGATGGGAAAAAAACCTCAAGTATTTTGGACCGGAAAAAATCTCAGAAATCTAGAAATATAAGATCAACTTAAAAACCCAAAGTCCGGTAAAATACTTTGAATCTATAAAAAAATTCTTTTCAATAACTATGTTTTTCTCCAGAGTTAGCCAAAATTCAAAATCATGATGTTTTAACTTTTTGACAAAAAGTCGGGGTAAAACAAAAGCCACGCTCTTTTGAAAACAAGACCACTATGAAGTGGGTACCGATTTAATTATTTTATATTTTATAATTATTTTAAATTTTAAAAATGAAACCGAAACCATCAAAACTCCGAAACCGATCCTCGGTGGGCAGACTGAAACTACAAACCTTGGAGCCTCACTTCATATGTAACAAGCATAATTGGATTCCAATAAGGTCCTCTGCTAAACTTCTTAAAAGTTGCTAGAACAGCTGAACAAACACTCCTTGATTGGCATCATGTTCCTAAATATTAGATCCATCTTCAAGATCGAGAGTACGGAGTGATCTTTCCCCCTCTTATCCAATGTGTTGGCATGAAAGGTGCTGTTACTAACATTCTTGTAAAACCATGTTACCTGTGCAAGTAGACCCCTATTCTCTTAATAAGGCTTGAAGTTGGTTGATTTTACTTTAATAACTCTGATATCCATGGTCATTGGCCTCTCGATGAATGACTAGATTATCTTAGTCTTCAACACTTCATTGTGTATGTTTCCAACGTCTTGATGGTTTTATTGTGCCCACAAAATTTTCTTCATCTCCATACTGTATTTTCGCTGATCTCTCATAATGTGGATTGGAGGTGCGACATAGCTTTGATGCTTGACCGGACTACCTACTTGGAGTTTAGTAAAATTATAATATGAGAAGTGTCCCCAGAAGATGCACAATCTTTGAATGTTTAACTATCACCATTAATTTGTCTTTCAACAGTCTTGCATGGAGGTTGAAGTCATCTTAGGATGAAGGATTAAAGGATCATATATCATGCCCATGCAGGTAAGGGACCGGTATAGCACAAATCAAATCACAAATCATATCACACCTTTATCACTCATGGCACTTACTAGCATAGAACTCTCACAACTCTATCGAAAGATACATACTAGTGCATTACGATATGCAAGAAAACCCACTCTTTCTTACCATTTAGGCTATTTATTGTGTAGTCTTCAAGACAAGTTCCACAAACATGTTAAACGTCAAATTTAGACTTAGAATAAACTAACAAGTAGTCTTCATTAAAACATATATAAGAAGGCACATGACATATTTAAAGGATAAGATGAAATAAAGTAAATACCTTTTTGAGATGGTCATATCCTGTAGTTAGATACAAAGACTCAGTTGAGTAGTACTAGACAATATCATGAATTATTGATTGCCATTCAAAAGTATGGATTGATGCAAAGTGATACATTACAATGTACATGATACACACCCTAGATCCTCTTGTTTACTAGTTGGTATGCAAACATATAGTTTTTTCCGTTCTTAAGACTCCTCTTTGATTCATGTGAAATTAAAGCCCCTCTCAGGTCTAAGCCATTTATTTTCTTGGTTTCAGGTAACCTTGCGTTTATAACATTTGTCACTTGGGGCTATCCTTTTATTCTCAAGTGCAAAGCAAGGCCTGCATTACACTAGTAGATACTAGTATCAACTTCCGGGTTTTTGAGTTGCAAAAAAAAGGACACCATGAAAGCAGGTAGAAAGAATCTTAAGAAGGCATCAGAGGAGGATGGTCTCTCTCTCCAAGAAGGACAAAGCATCATGCAAGTCATCTCTCTTCGTGGTTCCAATCTCATTGAGGTTTTTTAGTGGATCCGTGAAAAATAATTTATGAAATTCATATAAATAATAGATCTTTAGGCGGGTTATGTTTTTTGTCATTTCATTGTTTCTCATATGTATATAGGTGTAACATTTTCTTTTAAATTTCAACTTTTTATATATATTTGCTTTGCAATCATTTTTTTTTTGGTATCAGTAATTATAATTATTTTTGAAATATTTTGATACATTTTTTGGTTCTGCTGAATTTATGTGGATGATTGGATTGAATTGTTTTCTTAAATTTACTTCATTATTCGTTAATATCTATTTGTTTGCTAGTTGTTGCATCTGTATTCGCAAGAAGCGTTGATAATCTGCCCGAGCTTTATTGAAATAGATTAGTAGCTAGCTAGTAGTACTTCACAATTGACTGTTTTTGGCACAAGAACTTGGTTAAATCGTTACCAAGATGGGATTTGCCTATAACTTCAATTGATAGGAAGTCAATCTTCATCATGAAAATCCGAAGCATAAGTGATGGGAGTTTAAATTATAAATTTATAGAAGTTGCCATCGATTTCCATTCCTAACTTGCAAGGTGTGTGAATGCAAATTAGAGAAGTTGTTTGTATTAGAAAAGTATCAGGAAGATACAAGAACAATATCTTAAAGAAATAGAAGGGGCATTTTAGGACCTTACTGGATACCCTTAATTTCCTTTGGGTTCATATTTACGGAATAAGATTAATAAGGGGAAGATAAATAGTTGTTGATTTAAGAAAAGAAAAAAACCATGAGAACCTCTGTTATGCGACAATTATAAAAGAAATAATAAAATGAAATTAAGATTTCTTTTGGAGGGGGTCAGTGTGTTGGGGTAAATGTTCCCTACATTATTTTGTCTAATAATCAAAATTCAAACCTTAAATAGCACCATTATGGACATATAAAACTATCTAAAATGCAACCTTTATGTCACCTACTCCAACTTGAAATGAAATTAGGACTTGATGCTGATCAAAACTAGTGTTTTAAAAAACGCGTCCCTGGGCGGGGCGGTCCTAATACGCTCGGGGCAGCCTAATCTGGGTTTTTTTTTTCCTGTGGGGCATACGCTTGAACCACTGGGGCGTACGCCCCGAATGCCTGGGGCATGCCTTTTACACCCCAATGGTCTGGGCTTACGTCCCACTGGAGTTTGTCTGCATAGTTGAAAAAAAAATGATTTGACTGCCCTCGTGTGATCTCTTATATGCGTCTTACTCTCTTGGATGATGATTATAATATTTTTGGGAACTAAAGTTATTTTAAATTGGTTCTATATCATGTATGGAATTATGGAATCTGTGCTTTTTCCTGTGGGGCATACGCCTGAACCACTGGGGCGTACGCCCCGAATGCCTGGGGCATGTCTTTTACACCCCAATGGTCTGGGCTTACGTCCCACTGGAGTTTGTCTGTATAGTTGAAAAAAAATGATTTAACTGCCCTCGTGTGATCTCTTATATGCGTCTTACTCTCTTGGATGATGATTATAATATTTTTGGGAACTAAAGTTGTTTTAAATTGGTTTTATATCATGTATGGAATTATGGAATCTATGAACTATGGACATAGATAGTTTGAATTTTGGTTAGAAACTTAGAATTAGATCTTAAATGATATTGAAAGACACTGACAAGTTCATTTTTATTATCGTTGTTATATTTTTCTGACTGATCAACCATATTTATAGGCTTCAATGTTTATTTTGTTCATAGTATTTGTTTATTCTGTTTTTTTAATCTTTTTTCACTATATATATAATAAAAATAAAAAATTTGTGGGGTTTAGCCCTGCCCCACGGCAGGCAAAACGCCCCGCCTATGAAAACACTTATCAAAACCAAGATAGCAAAAGCTCTCCTTTCTTATTCGAAGAAATGGTTTGACGATTTGGCCGAACCTGACCTGGTTCGTCTGAAACTATCCGGGTTTTGGCCAATCTAAACCTAACCAGGTCTTGAGCCCACATTCATGTCTGCCGACGCGAACCAAAGCAAGCCATTAACCTGCATCAAAGGCTGTCTGAACCAATTGATTTGGATATGACACAAGCGAATTGGAGCAAGATTTCTGATTTTTCCATTTTCTTCTAAATTTTTGGTTGATACGGCTGAAGCCGAAGCCGAACCTGAGCCTGAATATGCCAAAATGATTCATTTTTCACCCATCCAAACTCGAATCCAAACCCAAAACCTAAAAGCTCATTTGAAACAAAGTATGCACCATCATTCTTTGCACGATAATTTTACGTCCTTCTTATACAATCTATGTTTGGTTTTATAATACCCTATTGATGTTCTCAAGTTGTAAAAACATCTAGTGGAAAAAACAAATGGAATAGTTGACACCGTAAGTTGGTTTCAATGGCATGAAGTGATGTAGTGCTGGTATTTTCTTTGACACCATGGCACGTGATGCATGTCTCAGGTGTCCAGAAGAGTATGATTGAAGATCATCCACAAAAGTAGACATGCCGAAACACTTGTATCTTCTTGTTGTGCGCTTAAATATGTATGGATGAGTGTGTATATTAAGGAATTTATTAGAGCACCTACCCCATAGTTAATTACATAAATTATAACTTACTTAACGTAATGTTAGACTTAACACCATTCTATAGAAGTGTGTAGAAGTTGACATGGAATGATGAGATGCCATCATGGTTTGATAATTTGAAACTTCAATGTCAGAAGTTGCTCAAGTGTCTGAAGCAACTTGAAATTTGAATTTGGAATTCCCAGGTAACCAATAAAGTTGTTTTTTTTTCCTTCAGATACATTTCATACTAGAGGAGGCCATCGTGCTTTTCATCACTTCACGATTTTGCAATATGTGTTTTTCCTTGATCAAGTTTTTACTAAAAGCTTTGCATGATATTGGCAAGCTTTGAATCACTATTAAAAAAATTGTTTTGTTGGAAAAATGTAAGAAGGTGCAGATATCCATGTTTGAGTAAAGAGGATGAAAGGGCATCCTGGGATCTTAGCGAGGCCTCCAAGTAATGGACCTACTGGCCCTATTATTTATAGGAAGGAAGGACAAGAAGTTGAAGAAACAAGAGTGGGATATTTTCTCATCAATAATTCACTATCAACATTCATTTTTTGAACTTTGTAGCTTCTTGGAACTCTCCATATAAAGAAATCTAATATCCATCCTCAACTTATGCATGTACTAGGGCTTTATGTGAAACTTAGCAAAGAGTCAAAGACTCAAAAACGGGTAATCTCTTTTCTACTCAATTAGTTGTTTTAAGCTAATGTAAGTAGCTTAAAGCCTTAAACTACTGATGACTCGTAAATCGTAATAACCTTTTCATAGTTTTATTCTTTTCAGAAAACACAAGAAAAAATGAGAAAGTAAAAAAAGTTCATAGACTCTTTTTAATTCACTTAGTACAGTTCCCATTGAAGTGTCAAGCTTGAAGAATAGAGTGTGCCCTTTTCTTTTTTCTTCTTCTTTTGATTGAAAAGTTGATGCTTGAGAGCTGTGATTGTTACATTTGCAATGTTGACATTGTTCTTTTAGAATATGAAGTATTGGGTTGTGGATCTTTAGTGTTTTAGTTAAAGAGATATGGACCCCCCTTTTTCTCTATATTATGTTGACTTTGTTACTATCTTTTATCTTTGTGCCTTTCTTAGGTTGTGGATGTCAAAGGTGTAAAATCTCTGGCTTTATTCCCAGCAAAATTTCAGAAGAGATTCTGGATTAAAAGAGGTGCTTGTTAATTAGTATAATCTTAGATGATCTACTGTCTTCCTTACTTTCAAATCGATTGTGAATGCACATATTTGATGTTTGTTATATAAATGGTAGTCATTCTAATTACTTTATTTTGCATAATTTTTTCTTAGAGTCAGTAAATCTGTTCTAAGGGCTTTTACAAGCATATGATGAAGCTTTTGATGTTTGATTGCATTGACTATGTAGGAAGTTTTGTTGTGATAGATGGAAGTGCAAGGGAGGAGGCCCTTGAATCGGGTAGCAAGATCGCATGTATGGTTTCGCAAGTTCTATATCATGACAAAGTTCGTGCTCTTGAGAAATCTTCAGAATGGTGAGTAATATGATGCTTCATGTATTGATGCAATTCGTCTTCATGAATATATAGGGCGGAGGAGGGAGGGTAATCTAGAACTCTGTGACATCACTGACATGAGTGAGTCTTTGTTTCTGTTTTGATAAAAGTTTCAATATTCAGATTCAACTTTGGTGCTTAGAAAACTCACATGGAAGAATCTGTTTGTAGAACGCTTATTAGTGGTATGGTGGTATTAGAAAAAAGAAGGTTATTCAGTACTTAGAATCATAATTATGCAAAAAGATGTTTCAATGTTTCACCTACCTTGAATATCTGATTTAGATGGCCTAAAACAGTAGATGTGGGGAGCATTAAGCATGAGAACCTATGATAGGCTCTTGAAAAATAAGGTTAGATTTGAATGCATGCAGAAAATAGTAGAAAATGACTTTACAATGTGTCCTATGGTTTACCATGAGTTAAAGTGTCATATTTGTTCCTTGAGTTACATGTGTGATATCCTTCACACTTTGTTCCCAATATGGAAACTGTGTTAAAAAAATATTCTATGACAATTTGGAATTCAATTTTGATCACGTCTATTAAGTTTTTGATCTAACAAAGCTACTTCATTTGGCCTGCAGTAGTGTATTCTAAACATCGTTCTGAAGGTTATTCTAAACATCGTTCTGCCTGTTCTATCGGATGCATTGACTTTCTTTTCCTTATATCTTCGTATGTATAATTCCTTTCAATTATGATTAATGGAACACAATATTCTCTCTGATAGTAGGATATTTTTCTACTACAAAGACTGCAAATTTATCTTATATTTCTATCTTTTACAAGGTCAAGGCATCATCCTCGAACTATCTATCATCTAACTAGATTAGTACCCACATTTACTTTGTTTTGTTATTTGGATAAAAAACCCAAAGTATCTGAATGATTTCTTGGGCTTTTAGCCTAGATTTTTGCGAACACTGTTTTACTAGAAACCATACAATTTAGTGAATAAACCACCCATTACCAATTCATATCAAGCGTAATGGATCTAAAACGCTAATACTGATAAAAAGTTGTGTGTAAATAGGTAAATTTAGTCTTAAACTGACTAATTACACTAAAAAATGCTAAAGTTCATACAAAAATATTTAAAATCAAAATCACCACTCATCATTCATGTCAACTCTATCTGCATCATTCAATGCTGTCATAAAAGTTATAGAACTATATTCCGTTTTGTATTCCTATGCATCATTCGATCTTCCCTCAACTCTCTCTCTCATAGGAGAACCTTCCCTCGACTTACTCTCACACATAAGAGAAAAGGGGATAGAATGGAGAAGAACCTCCCCTCAACTCTCTCTACACACACGAGAAGAGAAGATGGAGTGGAAGAGAACTCTGTTACTCAAGAGAGTTCTTACAACTTTTTGGAGATGCGGAGCGGATGATAACACCCATCTATTTATTGTGTACAAGGGACTTCAATTGTGGATCTAATAGTGTTAGTTGTCACAAATCTAATGGACAAGAATTTTCTAGAGTCTACCACACAATTCTACAAAGATTGTTTTAATAGATATTTTTATGTCTTCAATATTCCAAAAGAGACCTCAAGAGGTGCTCAGAAGACTATAGAGTCTTCCAGCTTAGCCTCCTACTCCATGTGCCCATGAGTTTGAGTGAATGCTTGGCCACTTGTCATGGTCGGCAGGTTAGAATATTGCGTGCTTGACACTTGGCTGCATCGCGGATGTGCTTGTAAGTGGCCTGAAACTCCAGGTCTCTACAGCTTCTAGTGGTATGCGATAATTCTCGAACTACCTCTGCTTTGATATCATGACTATCCGAATCACTGACCTCTCTTGTTCATCCTTCGTTATGGATGCCTGATCGTTCCTATAGCAAAATGGGTTGTATACTTGTATATATCTTCCATGGCTTATTCTTGAAAAGGCGAGGAACCACCAGCCCTAAAATATCCTCTTGATCTTGGTCGTGATGGGGAGGGGGGTGGAGAAGTGACATGCAGGTGGTATGCGACGTTTATCAACATCCAGATATAAGTAGATCCTCTCTTCAAATTGGTTTGATTCGCCTCCTAAGCAAGCGAGATGAAGCTCTATTAATGCATGTGCACTTTTCCCCATACAAATCACACTATTTCAATAACACTCTTAATGGTGTAATGATCAAGCTGACTAAGACTGTTGAGTATGGCATCTACGTATCAAATCCCTAAACTCGTGCTAGAAATATAATTTGATTTAAAATATCTTTTTACGTTCCTTAGATTTTTGTTTTTTACGAGAAATCTTCTTTTGGGAGAAATCCACGAATGCATGTTTAATCCATTTTATATCTAGGGATTAGAAGTCCATCAATCTACACATCATGGCGTGGTCTATTCTTTTCTTTGTCCTTATCATGGATAAAAATATCGGTCGCGGACAAATTATCGGCCGGCCGAAAAAACGGTTCGAACCGGGCGGTACGAACCGATATCGGTCTGAATCGGTCCATATCGGTGTGAATTGATTTTTGGTTTCAAAAAAATTTGAAAAAATAACCAAAAAATCCAGAATAATCTAAAATACTGGTTTGTGATGTTTTTTTTTCATTAGTAAACTAGTTATAGGTATGAACCGGTCTTTTTAAGTTATAAAGTCATTGTTTTCATTGTATGATTCTAAATTGTGGAATTTGATATAGTTATTAAATTGTATGTGTTAGATTAGCCTAGTATTATGCTTAGGGATTACAAAACACAATTCATGACCATTGCACAAACATGAATTACACAACTAATACGAGTACATGAGTCTTATTTTACAATTTCACATAATATGATAAAAATGAAAATAAAAATGAAAAAAACCCAAATTTGCATGAACCGATCATACAAATTTGGAGATGATGCTTATAGATCTATAGATCTAAGCTTTGATGACATAGATCTAACCCATATCAACATTTTCACCACAATTATTTGGTTTATTTTTTTAAAAAATGCAAAAAATAAAAAATGAAAAAACCCCAAATTTGCATGAACTGATCATGCAAATTTGGAGATGATGCTTATAGATCTATAGATCTAAGCTTTGATGGCATAGATCTGACCCATATCAACATTTTCACCACAATTATTTGGTTTATTTTTTAAAAAAATGCAAAAAAAGAAAAGAAAATTAAAAACCCCCCAAATTTGCATTAACCGATCATGCAAATTTGGAGATGATGCTTATATATCTATAGATCTAAGCTTTGATGGCATAGATCTAGCCCAGTTCAACATTTTCACCACAATTATTTGGTTTATTTTTTAAAAAAATGCAAAAAAAGAAAAGAAAATTGAAAACCCCCCAAATTTGCATGAACCGATCATGCAAATTTGGAGATGATGCTTATAGATCTATAGATCTAAGCTTTGATGGTATAGATCTAGCCCAGTTCAATATTTTCACCACAATTATTTGATTTTTTTCAAAAAAAATGCAACAAAACAAAAGAAAAATGAAAAGAATTATGAAAACATACCTTCAAATGTGATTTTGATCTTGCAAATCCGAGTTTTTGGCTTCAAATCTTGCAAATCCAACTAGTATGGAGGTTCACCTCATGTGGGAATGAAGAAAGATGCCAAAAAAATAAAATCGGAATGAAAAAACCATCCAAAACCATACTTTATACTCGGTACCGGTTCAAACCGGCCGATTTGAACCGGTACCGGCCGGTATTTAGGCGATTTAAGCCTCGCGACCGGTATCGACTGGATACCAGTGCGGTTCGGTCCGGTTCCCGGTTCGTACCGGCCGGTATTTTGATACTTGGTCCTTATATTGTAGCGTTGATCCATATTGATTCGATTTGGGTCAATAATCGGGTTCAACCTATTTATGATCTAGTTGAGTCGGACTAAATCTGCAAGCGATTATAAACTCCAAAAACCAAGAAGTATCCTAAAAGTAGGTTCTCATTCCAACTGTTATCATCAACATGAAGCTCACTGACAAAATTGAGGTTGTCCACAACGATAAGCTCCCGATTGGCAAACGTTGAAGTCAAGCCTATCGATCAGTATATTAAACACCCAGAGGTCATTCAATATAGAAATTTGCTACCATCACCCACGAAGAACTTTAGCCCTTCTCGGAGATTAGGGAGGGAATTGCTTCCAGACCACATAGGCCTTCGTGCAACTATTCTAAGTCAAGCGATTAAGGTCCTATTCGCATTTGGCCCTATTTAGTGGCCCACAGATTTTGAGGCTCCATGTGAACATGTTTGCAGCTTGTTTAGCCTAGATTGCTCTTTGCATACACTTGGCTCGGTTGGTAATAAATAAAACAATTAGCCTGTGAGTGCTTTTTTTTACAGGCAACTAAGCTGGTAACATGTTATACAGAGGAAGAAAGGACATGCCACTAATCAAGCCTGACGTGCCCTACCATGTCATTATGGCATGCAAAGGTTGTAAAAACTATTCAATGATAGTTCTTTGTTAAATCAATCACTGTTATCAAGGCGCGGGCTTAGGTGCGCCTAGGCGCACTAGGCGCCCGGAGACAGCTAGGCCCCAGTGCGCCCAGGCGCACCTCACTAAGCGGTGGCCTAGGCGTGCTAGGTGCGCCTAGGCGCACACCTAGTTTTAGGCAATGATTTTTTTTTTTTTTAAAGTAAAACCCAACCCGCCTCTATCTTCTTTGTTCATTTTGTTGTTGTGTACTTGTTTATACTCTGTGTTCATTGTGGTGTATGCATTTGATTAGAATATGCTCAATTTTATGTTAGCAAGTGTTTGTATTCTATTTGTTTCTTTTGTTGTTTACTTGTTTATATTATGCATGTGTCGTTGTGTTGCATGCATTTGACTATAATATGTTCAATTTCATGTTAGTAAGGTGTTATATTACTTCCTATTACATATATACCTGCAAGTATAGACTATACATATATACCCGTGCTTGAAGAATGCCTATGCACATAAAGTTATACCTATGCACATAAGGCCATGCCTAGGCGCACCTAGGCTCCCTCCAGGCGCCTAGCCTCGCCTTGACGCCTTGACAACTATGAAATCAATCCAAGGATGTAAAAAGTAACTTCAAGGTTTGATCTACAAGGTTAAGGCTTAGATCTATGAACTCAGGGTAAACAGTTCCATGATCCAAGGTTGCATCCATGACCAAAAGAATAAATCTACCATTAAACAACAAAAAAAGGGGAGAGAATAACAAAAATCCATTCGTCCATTCTAATAGAACTAATTATATAATATACATCTATTTAAAGGCTCAATGACCCCCTTATTTTCCTAAAATAGCCTTCTCCCCTCAGAAAGAATAAAATAATATATGACATGGAGTTCCCCTCTATGTCTGGCTATAAAATATGAGATTGCATAGAACATTAAAGAAGAGAATCCGAAGTGTTCAAGTATGGCACATGAATGACAGGAGTCGAACTTTGTATTTTCAGATTTTGTTCGATATACATATGTAATTGATATTTTGAGATCTGATTGGCCCCATTTGTCAATAGGCCAGGTGACCACCATGTTTCTCTCTCGACCACCATATCTCACATTTGCTTAGGTGGATGTATTTTGACACCTAGGAGAACATTGATGCACCATAGCATCAAACCATTGAAAGACGAACACTTGCTCCTCTAACTTCTAATTTTAATCATCATGTTAATGATATATTACAATTAAGGCTTCCAAACAATAACTAATCAATTCCAACTCAAATAAAAATAAAAATGCACGTACGACTCAAAATAAATAAAGACCATGCTTGTTCTAAGCCATCAAGTATGCAACTCTATTCTATCACATATCTGGTGAATCACATCTTTAAATTTAGGGCAAATTTGACTTACCCCCCAAAAATTATATGCTAATTAGTAAGTCACCCCCTTTTTAATCGATATTAGACTTGCCCCCCTAAAAATTAGACTTATACCCCTATTACAATATGATATTTAGGCATACCCCCCCATTATGGCTAATTATCGTATAGTAATTTGGGGGTGTAAGTCAAATTTGGGGGGGGGGGGGGTGAGTCTAATAATATGATTAAAAGGGGGGTGACTTACTAATTAGCATATAATTTTGGGGGGTAAATCAAATTTGCCCTTAAATTTATGAATGTGTGGAGATTTATATGGAGGATAGTAGGATACATATCATGCTGATTTGAGTCGGTACTTCACATGCAGAGTGGCATGCACTATGCAGTACACTACATGGACCATGAGTTTCTAAGTGTTTAAGAGCCCATACATGCTTTTAAATAATGTATTAATTATATAGAACAATAAAAAGTCACAATTGGGAATAAAAATTGCCGATGGAAAACTTTCGTCAATTGGAAAATTTGAAGTATAATCTTGAAAGAGCCAAGGATTAACAAATAAGAAGAGGGAATAGTTTGAGGATACTTGAAGCATCTTGACGAAATGGTGGAATATAACATAAATCATAAAATTCAAAAAGGTATATCATGAAACACCCCATCATTTTGTGAACTTTTTTTTTACGTAGCAAAAGGTTAAAGCATATCGAGAAAAATGCTCTCATTAAAATATATACAAAGTAAATGTAATTTTTTTGATAATAAAGATTTCCTTTTTCAACATGAGTTCATCTTTTTGTTTAATAATCCAATTTACGTAACTATTAGGAGTATTTATATTTACCTTTTCATGTCTTTACATTACAAGTAGACTATGTAGTTCCCTCTACATTTGTGTGGTATTCTCATCCGTAGGTGACTACACCATTTGTTGATTTTATATAATTTTGCCCTTGGTGCCCTAATACTATGTTACTTTTCATCATGGAAAGTCGCAATGTACTAATATCCTTACAACTTACTATTGAGTTCAACCATGAAAAAACTATAGACTTACCCTCCAAACATATATGAAAATTAGTATGACTCCTATTTTGTTCATAATTAGACTTACCCCCCCAAATCGTCCCATTCTGTCAGTCAAATATGTTTGACTGCTATTTCATCCTGCTAGGTTTTTAATTAGAGCGTTTGGCCCCTCGCACTCAAGAACACAATCTTTGAGGACGAAGATGAAGAAAATTGCTCAAAGTCAGTATTAAAATTTTGGGATTTGATGATTTGGGGGAGATATTCATCTTCTATCTGTCGAATGGGTATTTAAGGATTTGGGGAAGATCTTCATTTTCTTCCCTCGAGTGGATTCCTTCCTCACGAATGAGTTTCATCTTCTTCCTCTAGATTGGGTTCCTTCATCACGAATGGGTCTCACCTTCTTCCTTCTAAATGGGTTCCTTCATCATGAATGTGTTCATCTTTTACTCACGAATGGGTTCCTTCATCCAGCATGGGTTTTATCTCTTTCCTCACGAATGAGTTTTATCTCTTCCTATCAAATGGGTTCCTTTCTCATGAATGGGTTACTTTTTCCTTTGAATGGGTTCCTTCCCCACGAATGGGTTTCATTTTCTTCCTCATTCTTCCTCCCAAATGGGTTCTTCCTCGCTAGTGGGTTTCATCTTCGTCTCACGAATATTTTTCATCTTCTTTCTCACTATCCATTGTGAATGGGTTCTTGACATTGGATTTGAGGAAGAAGATGAAGTTCTTCCTCATGAATCGGGTTTTTAATACAAAGTTTGGAAATTTTGTTCATCTCTTCTTCGAGATGAAGTTTGTTGACAGTGAGGGGCAAAGCGGTCTACTAAAAAAATCTAGGATAATGGAATGACAGTCTGACATGTTTGCCTGACGGAATATGGCAGTTTGGGAGGGTAAGTCAAATTACGAACACAATTTGTGTGTGTGTGTGTTGGGGGGGGGGGGGGGGGGGGGTCATACTAATTGCCATATGTTTTTTGGGGGGTAAGTCTAAAAACCCCAAAAACTTATCATAAGAGTTATTATATTTTGCTTAGTTGCTTTTGAAACAACAAATATTTTTTTGGCAAACAAGGTTTGCATACCAACTTTCACTCCTCCCTTAGTTGCACTTGGTTACTGCATTCACCTGGCACTACAACTAGGGGAGAAGATGATTAGCATGCAAGACCATACTGTATTCGTTGTTTCAATCCTTGGTCTCTCCTTAAATAAGAGAGAAGCTACACAATCTGGAGGTACAAATGCACATATTTCAAGATTACATATCGCTGCTTGCCTTGCTACAAATGGTCACACATTTGAGATCTAGTATCCAGTTGCATTGGTAAACCAAACCAAACGACTTCACCAATAGCACAACCAAAGAATAAATGATCCACTGTTTCAGGACCCTCATTGCTGATGGGGCAAATATTGTCGATAATTGAAAGACGCCTCGAGATAACATCTCTGTCTGGGATTGGCTTGTGAAGAGCCCGCCATATGAATGACGACAAATTGTCCTAATGAGTGAATCTAAATACAAACCTAGTTCAACACCAACAAAACAAAAATCAAGGAGTGTTAGTGTTTTTGATCAAATAGATGTTACCCTTGAAAATGTTCTCTCATGTGGCATCACAGCTGTTTTCTTTCTGATGTGCTGAAACATTGTACCAATCCGCTCGTCTCATTTTCTTAACCCTCAGTATTCTGTTAGGTGTTACAACTCATGAGAACATTGAGAAGTACTGAAACGCATCCTCTAAATCTTGATATCTCGTATTTCTTTAGATGGACCAAATGTGAGCCATCACCGATGCCTCGATCCAATTATTTGTTGCCCGGTCTCACTACTTGACAGTTCCTCATCCGAGTTTTGAGTTGTTCATGTCGTGTTCTCATTCTTACTTTCTCGTGACCAATACATGGATTGTATGTTTCATGTCATGTACTGTACGCAAGGTAAATTGTACAAAATATCGCAAAATAAATTATTTTTTTTACATGCACCGAAGTGGAATATTTAGCGAAATAGCACGATATTTTGCAATATCTCGCGAAGTATGCCGTTTTTTGGAGGTCTCAAAATGATGGTCAAAATCGATATTTCAAATCTTGACTGTATGAATCAGCTTATACCCAATAAATTACCCACAAAATTTTCCGTCATGCGATTTCTCTTATGTGTGCTGAGGTCTATTGATGTCAATGCAGGCCGGCAATCTTCAAAACCACACCGGTAGAAGATTCGAAGGCCCCCCTGCAAAGACCGATATCAGGGAGCGAGGAAGATTTAAATTCTGAAGATGAGGATAGCCTCCCCCCTCTTGAAGCCAATCTGAACCGAAGTAGGCCTATCGAACTGTATTCAGATTCGGATACCGGTTCCGATTCTGAAGCCTCTATGAACCCGGCACAGAGGGCTGGCTCAAGTGCCGAAGTGGGGAATCCGCCGGCCTTCTGAACTTGGAAAGCTACAGTTCAGCTCGAGGGGGACATTTCTCCATCAGGCGGTTGGAGTTTCTTGAGAGGAAGTACCTTTTTTAACTGCTGATGTAACTGAATTACTCATGGATTTGCTGCCAAGGCTGAGTGGTTATCTGATTTGAACATTGAAGTACAGTCAAAACTGTGTATTTAATGACAATGAATCTTTTTTTAGCTGAATGGTTATCTGTATTTTTTGTTCCCCTCAACCCAAATTGTTGAGTGCATTTTTGCCGCTGGCTCCGTTTGCCGAGTTGGCTTCCGACCCAATCGCAGTGTGCCACATTGTTTATTTAAAAGGGCATAATGGAAAAGGCAAGTCCAGTAGCAAGTGTAGTCTCCGACTCTCCATTATGCCCTTTAAATGGATGATGTGGCACACTGCGATTGGGCCGGAAGCAAGCTAGGCGGGCATAAAAAAAAAATTGGGACTTCGTGAGAGGTCCTTGACAAAAAGATCAATTTAAGGGAAGGACTTGCAACAAGATGGTGTTGCACCAAGTCTCTTCGAACCAGTGAATCCCCCCCCCCACACCCCCCCCCCCCCCCCCCCTCCCCCCCCACCCTGCCAGACCTAATCAAACCCCCCTCCGGCTGGTCGGACCTAATATACAGGACATGTGATGAACCCTAGACCCAACCGAATCTCTGTCGCTGTCGCCTCCGCCGCTTGCGAGGTTGTCAGGGAGGACTGGGGTCGGGGTCGAGGTCGAGGTCGCCGGGAGTCGAGCTCGGGGCCATCGCTGTTGCCGGAGCATCTTGAGCTCGCCACCCGCCGCCGCTACCAGAGCCACTCGCGCTCGCCGCAGCTGCCGCTGCTCTTGAGAGAGGGAAAAAGAAAAGGAAAGAATGGGGTGGGGGGGGTTTAGTTTCAAGTTTATCATGAAAAGGCGGAGGTCTTAGGCTAAATTGATCTCTTGTATATCCTTGGACTAAACCGATCTTTTTGGCAATGACCTTACACACATTAGCCCTAAAAAAAAATGCACTCCAAATTGTTCACTTGCCATTTATCTCTGTGTTTCGTTTTCGATTCTATTCACATGCAGTTTAATATACTCCGTTGAAAGCCAGTTCAGCCCACCTAACGTCTATAGACTGCTCACAGACGGAATGGGGGTGTAAGTCAAATTTTTAAACAAGAGGGGGTGTAACTCAATAATGGGTATAAACTTAGGGGGTGAAAATCAAAATTACCCTTATTCAAAGAGATGCTATTCAGCCCGAGGGTTTTCCCGATTCCGCCCAACCCGATTGATGTATGTGGCAGCGTGCAACTGGTGGTGTTAAAGATTTAAATGTCACTAGTGGGTTTCATATTTAAATTCAGTAGCCACATTTAAATCTTTAACACCACCAGTTGCACGCTGCCATATCAATCGAGCTGAGCGGAATCGGAAAAACCTTCAGGCTAAATAGCAAAATCAGGCTATTCATCCCAAAGGTTTTCCCGATTCCACCTAGCCCGATTGACATGGCAGTGTGCAACTGGTGGTGTTAAAGATTTAAATGTCGCTAGTGGATTTAAATATCACTGGTGACTTATGGGGCCGGACCATGAGGAGTCAGGGTAACGTCCACTCTGGGTGAACAAAATCTCACTCCTTGCCTACTGTGCCGATTGTACATGTCAATATCTGGGACTTCGCTTCTTTCCATTTGAGAATGGTCGTTAGTTGTTGGGAGCCATCCGATGCAATTACCCAAAAAGGTTAACAACTAGGGTTGTGCATCGGTTCGAAACCGACATATTTGGGCAATACCCAAACAGATCCAACCTTGATCGGTTTTGAGGATTTTCAATCCGATCCAAACTGAACTAAGATTGGAATCCAATTCAATTAAAGTCGGTTTGGATTGGATTGGATGGTCGGTTTAGGCTTTGGACCATGGTCGGTTTGATCGGTTTGGTTTGGATCCTGCACACCCCTATTAACAACATCTAGCCAAATGTTTTTTTGGGATGCTTGTTTCGACATAAGTGGTCGCGGAACTTAGAGGTGTGATTTTCGGTTAACTTGAGAGGCCCATTTTGTTAAGGATCCTACTAGACGATACCGGATGAGCAATCCGATATCGAATCGTTCCGACCATGTGGGTCAACAAATATCAATTACAAAAGATATTTCTCCGACGAATTAATGCAAAATAAGTAATCCAACACAATATAGAGAAATTGCAAGGCAAGAAGAAAACAACTACAAAACAATCACAAAGAAGGAGACGAGAGATTTACGTGGAAACTATTGTGGAAAAGACCACGAACGAATACAATTGGACGATCCACTAGAATAAAGATCCAAACGGAATTACAAGCAACACTCAACTCCAACGAGATGAACTCCCTTTGTTGAGAGTACTTTCTTTTTCTCCAAACCCTCGTCAAGTCTCTCCAAGTCTCCCTCAAGGTAAATAATATTTTCCTCTTCAATCTTAATTCTCCTCAAAAACCATAGACCATTTATATATCAAGAGAATATGTTATAAAAACATAATTCCAAAATTTCTCTCAAACAGTTTCAAAAGGAAAGTCAAAATGTGTATGACTTGAGTTGACCCGTGTTGCCTAGCACAGTCATGCGTATGACTTAGGAAAGTCGTGTGCACGACTGTTTGTAGCAAAGTCTCGTCTTTTTGATGAAGAATGCGTTGAGAAAGCCGGACTCCAGGTCGTGTGCACGATCTGTCCAGGTCGTGGGCACAACCCCCGAGTCGAGCCTCATCTTCAACATGTTTTTTAGTCGCTCGATTTTGGAGCAATTTGATCCGAAGTCATATTTCCCCGTCCCAAAGTGTTGTTTTTTATGCCACATCATCCCCCCGATTTTCGATTAATCCCGAGAGGCCAATTTTTTTTTACTATAGTCATACACTTTTATTAAAACAAACAACAAAAGTGGTGAAAAGTCTTACCTTTCAGCATAACACTTTCGCCAAAACAAACAGGGGGGAGTTGGGTGAGCGGTCCCTGACAAGAGATCAGTTAAAGCTAAAGGACAAACATATGCTGTGGATGAAAATGCCCTCCACATCATATTAAATTTTTATTTTGAATGCCACCATGTCTCTGAACTTGATCGAACCCAACTGAACCTTCCGCCGGAGCTTCGTTGCTCCACTGCTCGTTGTCGTTGAACTGAACATAAATCTAACTCTAAACCCAAGATCTATATGCCATGAGTTGAATCCTAGACCTAGAAATCTTAAACCTAACTGAACCCTTACATCCTCAGTTCCTTCTCGTCTCTGCTGCTCGCCGCCAGGGCGACAGAACTACCGTTTCTAGCCTTTTATCACTTCTTTTTTTTTTTTTTTGAGAACCCCTCCTCAGTGGAGGGAGGGTTTGGCGGACCCCAACCAGAAGTCATTACGAACTAAGAAAGGAAAATATTACAGAAATTGTTAGCCTCCACCCCTAGCTTATCCCGCCATGGTACAATCCAGACATTAAAAAGGGAGATGATAGACTGCTCCAACTTCTCCTGCCCTGCGACCTTGGCATTGAAGACCCGATTGTTCCGTTCTAGCCAAATGACCCACACAATAGCCATGACCAGAACGTCCCACGGTTTCCGGATCGTCATCAGAATTCGCCTCCGTCTCCAAGATGTCCAAAGGGCCCTGAGTGTCCTCGGGTGGGAAGAGAGCCCCGCTCTACTCTCAAAATGATCCCACAATGGCCTGACAAAAGAGCACCCTAGCAACAAATGCGAGGCTGTCTCCTCTTCCGAACCGCAGAAGGTGCAAGAGGCATCCGACACACGCGGGTGATGCCTTCGCAAAAGATTCGACTTGGTGAGAATCTTGTTCCTGGAGGCTAGTAGAGAAAAAATCTGCACCTTAGAGGGAGCCTTCGACTTCCAGATAGCCTTAGAAGGTCCATGGCGTTGGGCCGGAGGAAGAAGGTGGTTGTAGAAGGAGCTGACGGAGAAGACTCCAGAAGATGAGGCACTCCACCGGACCTCGTCCCGGGATAACCTGAAGGAGGCCGACCGCAAAATAGGAAGTAGGTCAAGCCACTCCCGCCGACCATCCTGATTCAACGGAGCACCAAGCTTCACCCGCCACATGATGTTTCCCCGTCTCCGACAGGTCTGAGAGCGCACCGAGGCTCCCTTGTTCCTGGCCAGAGAGTAGAGGCCTGGGAAGAGTTGCTCCAGTGGTCTGTTAGAGATCCAAAGATCTTTCCAGAATCGAATGGACCTCCCGTCACCTAGAACAAGCGAAGTAGCCTCTCTATAGAGGTCTCTAACACGCAAAATACCCCTCCAGAAGCAAGAGATCTTGCCCGGCGATCTACCCCGAGCCTGCAATGGGGAGAACCTCTTAAAATATCTTGCTAGGATGACATCCCTCCAGGATCCTCCAGAATTCTGCTGAAGGCGCCACCACCATTTCCCTAGCATCGAGACATTGAATCTGCGCAAATCCAGTACTCCCATGCCGCCCATCTTCTTAGGAAGACAAACCTGATCCCACCTCAGCAAATTGTAGCCACCTGCATTCTCCCCCACACCATGCCAGAGGAAGGAGCGCCTAATCTTGTCAATCCTCTCTACCACCCAGGACGGCAGGTAGTAAAAGGACAGGTAGTACGAAGGAATCGAAGATAGTACAGAATTGACCAGCACGAGCCTACCCCCTGAAGAAAGAAACCGACCCTTCCATCCCTCCAATCTCCTCTCGACCTTAAGGATTAGCTGCTCCCAATCCTCCCTCCGTAGCGCTCTATCACTGATAGGCAGCCCCAGATACTTCATCGGTAAACTCGCCGCTTTGCAATTCAAAAGCCGGGCCAAACCGCACCCTGCATCCCCCGGCCCGATATAGTACAGACTGGTCTTCTGGAAATTAATCTTCAGGCCCGAGGTCAGCTCCAACCCGTAAAGGAGGACCTTGAGAGAGACCAACTAAAATGGACAGGCAGCTGCGAATAAGAGGGAATCATCTGCATAGTGCAAGTTCGAGGTTGTCCAGCCATGACCGCCAACCCCCCGAACCAAGCCCTCAGCATTCGCCTTCCGGACTGCTGCATCGAAGGCATCGACCACCAGGATGAAGAGGTATGGGGACAGAGGGCATCCCTGCTTCAGGCCCTTATAAACCTTGAAGTCCTTGCCCTGCACCCCGTTAATAAGGCAGGAAAGCTTCGAGGACACCAGGATCTCTCTAATCCAGCCTATCCAACCCTCAGAGAAGCCCTTCGCCTTCAAAAGATCTAGCAAGAAATTCCATTTGATCTGATCGAAAGCTCTCTCAAAATCGATCTTCAGAAGCACTCCTTCTTCTCCAGACTCACGCAGGTGGAAAATCGTCTCATGAGCCGCCGCCACACTATCAAGAATAAGTCTCCCCCTGATGAAAGCGGTCTGGGAAGGAGAGACCAATAAAGAGATGTTGTCCGCGAGCCGATTGGCCAAAACCTTTGTGATGATCTTGTAGAGGCAATTCGACAAAGAAATCGGCCTGAAGTCCCGAATGGTCTCTGCAGCAGATTTCTTAGGCAAAAGAATAATCCATGAGTGATTGAGGCAGTGGAGACGCACCTTGCCTGAGAAGAAATCATGAAGTAGCCGGCAAAGATCCTCCTTCAAGATATCCCAGAATTTCTGAAAAAACTCCATAGGAAACCCATCCGGACCCGGGGCCCCATCACCTTTCGACTGGAACACCGCCTTACGGAACTCATCCGCGGTAAACTCCGCATCCATTCCCGATCCACCTGGAATCCTCGGAAAACCCGCACGGCTCCAGTCATAAGAGAGCCCTGTCGATAGTTCACCCTCCCGGAAGGAGGTCTTGAAGAAGGAAGTAGCTGCACTGAGAATGTCAGACGTGGACGTCAGCTCGCGACCTTCGTGCCACAAGGAGGCCAAAAAATTCTTCCTTCTCCGAGCATTAGCAACTCTATGGAAGTAGGATGTGTTCGCATCGCCTAACTTCACCCACTGTTCCTTCGAACGCTGCCTCCACATTCCTTCCTCCTTCCGCAAGAGAAGCACGAGCTCCTGGTTCAGCTCATTCAACCTCGCGTTCTCCGGGGTGGTAAGGGTGGCGAATTCCCCTCTGGCCTCCAGCACCTGAATTTCGGCCAAGGTAGAAACTTTCTGGCGCAGAACATTCCCGAAATGCACCCTGCTCCAGGATTAGAGCTTCTTTTTAACGAATCTGAGTTTTCTTGCCATGTTCAGAGCCGAGTTATCTATAGACCCACCTTCGCCCCACCACCTGGCAATCAAATCCTCGAATCCTGTTAGGATTGATGTGTTCTAAGCTTGTAAAACTTTAAGTTTTGGTCTAATAAAGATTGATAGTTATTAATATATATGAGATGCATATAGGTGCGTAACATAGTTACGTGTTCTTTAGAGAACAGAGAGCCATGGTTATATGGTAGTCCACTGAGTTGAAGACTAAGTGGATTGGTCCCGTATAACCTAAATATGTTCGCAGCTATGATCAGGTTGGTCGTCTCATCATGATAAGCTGTTGGCGATGACAGTTCATGGGATGTCTTCACCATGGTCATCACCAGGCACAGTGTCTGTGGCTGAACGGAACTAACAAGGTGTACAGATCAGTGAGCAGACACTGGTACACTAAGCCGTGTTTCTGCTTAGGGTAAAACGGTCCTAAACCCTGAGGAACCACGACTGATGGACTAACCAGTTGTGTGGTGCTTTGGCGCACCAATGTGTGAGGGTCCATATACAGTGATCCAAAACCACGGTGTACTGGGTTACCCGGCTGGCGTTGCATTAGCGTGTCACTCCTGCAGGCCATCCACACCCCTGATGGGAGGTGCGTTCCTTGGTATGACTTACACTGTACCAAACCCAGGCCTGGTGGTCATCAGTTTGACTGTTGACCGGGTTCGATTACTCGACGGGGTAATCAGAGGTACGATGTATAGGTCAACCTGGAAGGAACCAAGTCATATGATCATTCGAGTCTGACGGTAGTCTTCACCGCTCGAAGTGAATCATGGCATCAAGTGGAGGGACAACGGGTTTACCACTACTAAGCGGAGAGCAGGGGTATGATGGAGAACATAGTAAGTCTGGGTGAATTGGAGTGCAGCCTGCGTCGCACTCTGGGTGGCTACGCAGGTTAACTCGAGCTCAGAGGATCGATGGTACACTCGGGTAGTGTGTCGATCGAGCTTGAGTTGGAATCCATGAACCCCGGTCCCTGATGGTTCCACCTTATCAACATTATGTACGGTTCTTGAACCGTCTCCTCGGAACACCATAAGCATTAGGAGGAAGAAAGAAGTATACGCTCCGTGTGTGCTTGGCACTAGAGCACGGTAGATGCGTAACTACATACGAGTACTAAGGGTTGAGCCCGAGACTAGTGCAGAGTCGCATGTAGTAATCCCTAGCCATAAGTGAACTTCGCTACATAGGTGCGATGCACCGGGGTATGTTGCGAGTTGACTAGTTGACTTTGCTAGAGGCACCCTCCGGTGGCCTCAGTTAATAGTAGGTAACTAGTAAAGATCACTTAGGAAGTGGCCGCTAGGTATCGCACGCTAGAAATGGTCAAAATGAGGCGTCGGGGCGTTTTGGTAAAAACCTCACTCTGCCGGACCTCACTGTTGGCCGACCCTAGTAGTGAGGCACCTTGCTAGGGCCGGCCCTATGATGTAGGGATAAGAATCCCTCATCTATAGGGCCGGCCATATAGATAGGGATGGGGCGATAAAAACGGATAAAGTCGAGCCCTAAAAAGTGGGAAAACGGATAAATACGCAGAGAGATAAAAATGAGATAATGGAGAGATAATGAGAGAGGGTCATTATCCCCTTGGATCCTTATCCAAGGGGGTTGGCCGGCCCTATAAAAGGACCTATGGGGCGCCGGCCCCATGAGCTAGAAAATCCGAACCCCCCCTCCTATCATCTCTCTAGTTCTCTCCCGTTTCATCTCCCGTTTCCCGCTTGCTACTTCGTCTTCCCCGCGTGGAGTTCTGAAGAAGGAAAAGGGTCGTTCTTCGGAGGCACTCAGAGATCCGAGAGCGACGTTCCGTGTATCGTGTGAGATCGGGTGAACAAGAAGGCAACATCTCCATTCGTACCATCGGCATCTTCGCGAACGATCTTCCGTCTCCATCGACAAAGAAGACAATTCTCTGTGGTTAAAAGATCCGTACGAAAGGTATGTGTAATCTAACATGTAGATCTAGCGAGCATTATGATTTGCATGCATGCTAGTTAATCATTACGCTAGATTGCCGTTAGGGGTTTTCGATTCTCGTGCATACACATGCACACATATGTAGATTAGTTTCTATGAAAATTAAATAGTGTAACGTGCACCATGAACGGTCTTTCGACCGCCAAATCGCTTCCGCTGCGAGCCTCTGACCCGGATTAACATCCAACAAATCCCTCCTCCATGGACCACATCGACTCAAACCGAAAAGGTGGCCGGGTTGGAGAGATCGAATCCGTAGAGAGATGGATCGGTGCATGATCAGAAACGCAGGAAGTCAGACCTGCTTGAATCGAGCCCGGAAAACGCAAGTCCCAATCCAACGAGATCAAAAACCGATCCAGCCTAGCCAAAATCGGGTCTTCTCGCTTGTTGCTCCTGTTGGAAATAAATCCGTGGTAGAGGCCCGCAGCGGAAGCAAAGTGATAGGTCCGAGGACCGTGAGCGGTGTACGTTACATATCAAAATTTTCATCGAAACGATCTACATATGCGTGTATGAAACTAGCATGGCAACTACGCGAACCCCTAACGACGATCTAACGCAAAAGAACAATCTAGCATGAATGCATGTTCTAATTATGTTAGATCTACTTGTTAGAGATCATACCTGCGTGCGGAATCTTTCACCGCGACAAATTTCTTCTTTGTCGATGGAGACGGGCTACGGATCTGCTCGACATAGCTTCGGTGCGACGGCCATAACTTTCTGTTCCAAACTCCGATTGGGCTGAAATTTGGACTGCAGGTAGCCAGCTTCGAGACGCAACTTTTTCAACAAGTTTCACGTCGTTTGGACTTCTATAGCTCCCGGAATCGCAGAAACAACGTTGATTTTCTGTGCAGATTCTGGACAGCAAAAGGTTGCGGGAGACGCCTTCTAGTTCACCCGATCTCACACGATGCACGGCACCTCGTCGATGGATCTCTGAGTGCCTCCATACGACGAGCCTTCTCCTTCTACGAAACACCACGTGAGGAAGACGAGTCGCCATCCAATGGCGCAAGCGAGGGAGAGAGACACGAGAGAGGAGATGCGAAGAGAGAAGAGGGGCTTCGGTTTCCCCATGGCTTGCATGGCCGGCCCTAGGGCTTGCCCATGCTACTAATTTCGTGCCCCCTCTCTCTCCTTCTCATATATAGGGCCGGCCTATCCATATGGATAAGGACAGTATGGATAAGGATGATTGATTCCAACCTTATCCCTATATATCTCTTCTTTATCTCTATCCTTCCCTTGTTTTCGAAAACGGTCAAAACCAGCCCGTTTTCTGCGCCTCATAACCGGCCCCTTCATCGGAGGCAACAACCTCCCGAAACTAATGGGGTCAGCCTTGACCAGTCTCTCAACACTTAGGGCCGGCCCCCTTAGTGCATAGTGGCGCATGGTATGACCAAAACGCCCTTATGCCACTAGTTGGCCGTTCCTCGTGTACGAGACTTTGCAAGGCACACATAAGTGAAGTGCACCAGTGATTTCACTATTCTCTGAGGTTCCCGTAGGGTGCCCCTAGTGAAGTCAACTAGTCAACTCGCAACATGTCCCGGTGCATCGCACCCATGTGGCAAAGTCCACTTATGGCAAGGAATTGCTACATGCGGTCTCTGCACTAACCTAGGGTTTCCCCTTAGTGCACACACGTAGCTACGCATCTACCGTGCACTAGTGCGAAGCACTCACGGAGCGTATGCTTGGACTTCTCGCTTCCTCTAACTACGTTCTGTGTTTCGAGGAGATGGTATAAGAACCGTACATAATGTCGATAAGGTGGAACCTTCAGGGACTAGGGTTCATGGCTTCCAACTCAGACTCGATCGACACACTACCCGAGTGTACCATCGATCCTCTGAGTCCGAGTTAACCTGCGTAGCCACCCAGAGTGCGACGCAGGCTGCACTCCAATCCCCCCGGACTTACTATGTTCTCCCTCATACTCCTGCTCTCCGCTTAATATGGTAAACCCGCTGTCCCTCCACTTGGTGCCATGACGCAACTCGAGCGGTGGAGAATACCGTCAGACTCGAGTGCTCATATGACTCGGTTCCTTCCAGGTTGACCACATACATCGTACCTCCGATTACTCTTCTGAGCAACCGGATCCGTCACCAGTCCAACTGATGACCACCTGGCCAGGGTTTAATACGACGTAGGTCAAACCAAGGAACGCACCTCCCGTTAGGGGTGTGGATATCCTGCAGGAGTGACATGCTGATGCAACGCCAGCCGGGTAACCCAGTACATCGTGGTTTTGGATCACTGCATCCGGATCCTCACACATTGGTGCGCCAAAGCACCACACAACTGGTTAGTCCACCAGACATGGTTCCTCAGGGTTTAGGACCGTTTTACCCTAAGCAGAAACACGGTTTAGTGCACCGATGTCTGCTCATCGATCTGTGCACCGTGTTGGTTCCGTTCGGCCACAGACACTGTGCCTGGTAATGACCGTGGTGGAGACACCCACGCTCTGTCATCCCAACAGCTTATCCTGATAGGGCGACCAACCCTTATCAGAGCTGCGAACGTATTTAGGTTACATGGGACCAGTCCCTTGAGTCTCCCACTCAAGTGGATTACCATGTAGCCATGGCTCTCTGTTCTGTAATCAGAACACGTACTAAGGTACGTACCAACATGCATTCCTATACTATCAACCATACATAGCTAAACTATAGGTTTTTACGAGCTGTAGACCTCACCAATTCTAACAGCTCCACGTGAAAGTACGTCCGGACATAGGTAGATCAATCAACTCCTGATGCCGGATGAACTGGGAGAAAGCCCTCATCGCCGAAGCATCCCCATCACTGCGCAGCCTCTCCTCTGACCCTCGCGTGACGTTGAAGTCACCTGCGATCACCCAAGGCCCCGGAAAGTTCGTCCTGAGCAATGAAAGCTCCGTCCAGAAATCGTCTCCTCTACTATGGTCGGTCGGTCCATAGACGGAGGATAGCATCCACTCCACGCCATCAAGTCTACTCTGGAGGACCAGGGAGAGGGAGAAGACCCCAACGTTGGAGCTCTTCAATAAGAAAAGGTCGTCACTGTACCCTATAAGGATTCCACCCGACGCCCCTGTAGCATCTTTAGCCTCCCACTTCGCAATCTTCCTCGTGCTGAGAGAGCGGAAAAAATGACTCGTCGGGTTCTCGCGTTTCGACTCCTGAATGCAGATAATATCGACATCGTGAATTGAGGCAAAAGAACTAGCCGCCCTCCTCTTCTCCGACTTCCCTAATCCCCTAACATTCCAAGACAAAATCTTCATAGAAACACAAAAAGATCGGCTCCCTAAACTCCTCCAAAAACCACACAGCAACCAGGTCAAGGCGAGGCCATCCTCGCTCTCTTCTCCTCCAGAGCCCTGATCGAATCAAGAAAGAAACGAACACTATCCATCTCTGGAGGGGTAATGAAACCACACTTCTTAGCTATATCCAAAATAACATCATCATCCAAAAGAGAGAGGGGGAAGGACATTGAAGGATCAGCCTGATCCAACTCCAAAAGGCGCATCTTGGACCGCACGAGAGCCTGAGCCAGCAGTGGATCATCCGAGGAGCGCTGCAAAATCTGCCGGAAACTCCTCCTTGCTGACTGAAGCTGGGAGGGTCCTGCCATGTCCGCCGCTGCAACTGGCCTCTCCTGGTCGACGCTCCGATCAGCTATGTCCCGCAACATCCCTTCCCCCTGCCCTGTCACAGTGCTCCTGTCGACATCAAGGTTAGTAGCAAGAGATTCTCCCACCATGGGGCTAGCCCTCTCAAAAGGCACATGCTCCACCTGAGGGCCCAAGGGGGACCCCCTCTCCACCGAATCCCCGGGAAAGCCCTCATGCACATCATCAAAGGGATTAACGTGGGGGACCACAAAACCCATGTGCGCAAAATCAACACGAGGGACGTCAACATTCTCCCCCGCTCCAAGATTCAAAACAAAACTTGAATCCCGCGAGAATTGCTGGAGAGAAGGTGTACCTGGTTCCGGACTGCCGCCCGCCTCGCTCGGCCCCGGATCCTGAGCTGGAGCAGGGAAACGCGGAGGCCTGACACACGGTTGGGGCGAAGCGATAGGCGGACCGAAGCCCGGGGGGATCACCGGCTCACCGAACTGCATCCTATTGCCGAACGGAGGACCGCCGCCGGTACCATGCTCCAAAGGAGGTAAATGACCCAGGGGGGGAGGTGGCAGGGAGGTGCAGTCTCCCAGAACCTGGAAGGTGAGACGAACCCTAAAAATCCCGCAGCCCAGAGAGAATTGCACCGTTGGAGGGATCAATACTGGTTCATAGCAGAGGATCGTGGCCTGACAAAACCGCCTGTGGGAGATAGAGGGAAAGACATTGTGGCACTCCCTGATCTCTCCATAAGGCTCCAGCAGAGTTCGAAGAGATCCCTCCCCCCAAGCGTCAAACGGTAGCCCGAAAACAGTGACTCGTACTGCCGTCCGCCTCCGCTGAGCCACTGCTCCAGCCAGCTCCTCCCATGGCCGGAAGGAGACAGAAACTGCCCCGAGGTCGCGAACTCCTCGACCGACCTCAATCTCCAGGAATTGGCGGAAAGGAAACTCGACCAAGAACTCGCCGTTCCCAATTTCCTGCGCCGGCCATTCCCAGGAGCCCTGCCACGCATGCCTGAGATGGCCGGACAGCTCCGCTGCCGTCACCGATCGTCTGAAGACCCGGCAAACTCCAGATCTGTTCAGCACCTCTAACATCTCCTCCCGTCGCGGATCCCTCGGCAGATCCAACGAGGTACCCGCCCCTACCGCCGAAGAACCAGTAGATCCGGATGACCGGGTCATCCTGCACCTGTGGGAAGTGTGGCCTACCTTCCCACAGGCGAAACACACGGTGGGGTTCCGGCAGGCAGCGACGGCGTGATCCCTCTCGCCGCACCTGAAGCAGCGCCGCCTCGGAAGAGCCCCACGAGAGCGCCGAAAAGCCCGATCGGAAGGTCCACCTGATCTCGTCGCCGGGGATGCCTGGGCTGGACGACGCACCACGTCCGCGAAGGTCACCCTCTGGTGGTGGCTCGACAATGGCTGATGAGAAGAGCCCCCGGGACGCCTATCCCGGGAACGACTCCTCCCCTCCCCCCTTGCCGAAACCCCCCTCCCAAGAGGCGCAGCCTTAGCACCTCGGGAAGGCGAGACGTTGGCTTCCCCAGATCGGCGGACACCGGATCTCGAAGAAGCCCCCCTGGATCTACCCGGATCTCCCTGGATCTCGAAGCACCTCGGGATCGCCCTCTACCCATGGATCGCCCTCTACCCATGGATCTCCTCTTGGAAATTCACCAGACACTCCTTAATCAGATCAAGAACTGAAAGGAAGCGGCTGAAATGTACCTGTCGGTGCTCAAGATGCGCTGTCAGAGTACCGGATTGAGGCGCCTCGAGCGATCTGCAAAGACGGCGAGAGACGCCACGATTCGAACGGGTCGTTGGGGGATCGCAGTGAAGGGAGTCGGATCGGGAGCTCTGAAGCCGCCTAGCTCTGAGATCGAGTAAGCTAGATCGCCGGAACCCTTTCTTGCCGGATATGCACCCACTCTAGATCACGAACATGTGTTGGTAGGATACTATGTGATTTTATCACTTCTACCGAACCTAACTACTAACAAAAGAAAGAAGTCCCCGTCAACACTTCCAAACGGCAGAACCGGGAGCGGAGTCGAACTCAACATCTGGTGCACACTGTGGCGCCGAACCTCGCCATTCGCGCGTGACACGTGCCTCATTCTCCCTCATTCTCTCTCTCTCTCAGATAAAACCCAAGAACCACGCGAACTCTTACCGTTAAGCCCCCGATAAAGATCGTGGTCCACCCAGCAGCAGAGCTCAGCCATGGCGGCCACAGTGATCAGGGGCGCCGCCTCCGCTCGGGCGCCCCTCCTCCTCAACCGTCCCCAGGTCCGCCTTGCCTGAAACCCCATGATGGGATTTTCGATTCCCTATTGCCCAATCCTATCAAAATTTCTCTAATTCCCCCTCCCCCCCCCCGATTGTTCTTCAACCCACAGTAATTGTCACCTTTCGATGCTGTGAATTTAGTTCTGCTCGTTTCAACAGATGATTCTCTCTCTCTCTCTCTCTCTCTCTCTCTCTCTCTCTCTCTCTCTCTATATATATATATATATATATATATATATATATATATATATATATATATATATATATATATATATATATATGCTAGAGTTCTAATCAGCCCTGCATGGATTTCTTGTTCTTGTCCATGAAATTAAAACCGGATGCTCTTCCGTTCTTGATTGCAGCTGCCTGCTATGGGTGACTCAGCCCGTCTGAGGAAATTGGGCGCCCGGTCGAGGAGAATCTCTGTGTTTGCTCAGTATTCGCAAGCTCAACACGCGTCTTCCCGCATTCAGGGTACTCCTTATTGTTGGTTTTGCTCAGTATCTCGATTTTAAGGTCAAATGATTGTTAATGGCCTTAATTTTTGTGGTGCAACGATTTTTTCTGGGCGGGCTTTGCCGAAAATGGTGTTTTTTTTTTTAATATGAAGGACTGGAAATGACTTAGCTGCTAATTAGTGATAAGAATTCATATAGGCAATTTCATTTTCATGGGAATCTTATATTTGAACCTATTTTGAGAGAAGGCAATGAAACCGGAATCAAAATGGTGAGCAAAACGACTCTTATCTCATTAGGGTATCGACCCAAGGCATATATATGAAATAGTTACCAACCCAATGGAATGCAAGTAATAAAATTTAAGAAATAAAAAATAATTTTTTAAACACATGAAATAAAATTTTAATTAAAAATCAAATTTCTATAAAGAACTTAGTAGAGTGATGTTTCAACCGACTTGTATACATAGAATTCAACGCCTATCATCGAGGAACCGATTCTACCTCAAGATTGCCACTCTTGACCCCCTAAACGGGGAGCTTGGCTCCTTTTCAATGTCATATTGGTGCGGTAGTCCGCCCTAGGCATGCGATATGTGGCATGCATGTTGAACGGCCATGATTCATGTCCATTGAGCACGTGGCGTACTGCATCCTCATAAAAAGGATTTTTATTTTTTATTTTTGAGGAATCCTTACGTCATGGAGGGGGGTTTGGCATAGACCCGTACCCGTTATTAATAACTCAATTATTTACAAAGTGAATATAAAAGAGCTCGCAGATTACAAGGTGCGATCAAATAAGATGATGCAATGAAAACCCAATTTTGAACTTCAATGGACTGGTGCTTTGCATGACAAAGACACTTAAAAAGAACTCTGATGATATTAATGACATCATTTCCAAAAATACGATAGAAATGAAACACATCAAGTTGTATAGATAAATAAAGAACCCAGTTCCACCCTATCGTAATTGATGGTGTGTAGATGCTCTTACTAGACTTGAATAAAAAAAGGAATATGTAGTAGGAGTGATATGTAGAAGTGGGGAATCGGGGATATGTAGTTGGCGTATTGAAGATGCATTCGAGGTAGCTCCACACAGAGATCGAGGACTTCCCTGCAACTTGGAAGACCAAGGTATGCAGGAGACCGACGTAGCATTCCGTTCTCCTCGGTGACATTCTCGAGGCCTGTGAGAGGATTGAGATAAACATGATTATATAATAAAAAAGATTTAGATAATGTTATCCAATTAAGAGAAATATTTATCACTGACTTATTTGTACAAATCAATGTTTGCTTGACTTATTTTCTGTAATCTCTACAAATATTTTTTTTTTATTAATATTATTTCACTCTTGTTTGCTGCCAAAAGATGCTTCAGGTAAGCCTATTCTGAACTCAGTCTTAAAATTATGATTTCTGCACTCGAGATTGATTTATTGCTTCAACAACATGAGGGGAAGGTGCTAGAAACTGTTAAAGATTGCTTATTTTCTCTGATTTTGTTATTAATTGCTCCTATTCTGCTTGAATTCAATATTTTTCTGCAAATCTAATGTCGTTAGATTATTGTTGATGTTTTCCCAAGATGATAATCCAAATTCAGCAGTAATGTTGTGTTGAGTGTTTATTTTTTGCTGCACATTGAAAATTGTTCCCTCTTTTAGTTAATCTCTACAAAATTATCTTTTGCTTATACTTTCTCCATTTGATGTCTATGGTTTGGAATTAACTAGGATGGATTCCTTTGTCAAAATCCACAAGATTTTTGTTCGTCAATTTTTGAATGGCACTGTCCTGTTTATTGTCAATTATATTCCAATTTGGGGCTTTTGGAACCTTAATGTTGCAACTAAGTTACAAATTTTGGTATGAGAGCTTTTTCAGGTTGTTCACTCAGCCTGATTGTTCTTGTCTTGTCGTTTTCATCTCCTTTTCTTTTGTTTTCTCTCTTAGTGGAGCGCATTTTACCGTGCATGGAAGAGCAATGACATACTGGCTTTCCATTGATTCCGTGAAATGATGGATGAGTTGCGTGCTATAAGTGACGAATTCCAACAACACCAGCCCTTTAAAAACTCTAAGAAAGATCCGGTTGAGGCAGTAAAGGACAATGATTATCCCATTGTTGAAACTCATCAACTGAATATCTTGTCATCAAAGATCTTCTGGTCAAATATCCATCTGTTGATAACTCAAGTAGATGACGATCAAATCATGGATGATCCAAATGTTGAGACGATGCTAGTAAACAACCTAGATGATCCGATAAAGGACAATGATGCCAAGAATCTGATCATCATAGCTACGAATTCTTTACAAATTACATCCGTTGATCCTAAGTATCCTGTGATCCAAATAGAGCACCACTACAATGATTTTTTTTTTTTATATTGATAATATGGAGAGGCCGAAGGTGAAAGTCAAAACGTCAACTTGGTGGAAGAAAAAATGGATCTCCGAGAAGTTGCAACTCCCGAGAATAGGCTCTGACGCAAGTTCTGATGTAACCTGGGTTATCTATGTTACTATTATAGTCACCAAGTTCGGTTTTGACAATAGTTCGGCTCATGTAAAGTTCGGGAAAAATTATCAAAAATCGGAAAATTCGGAATAAATACGGATAAAAATCGGGGAAAAGATCGGGTTTGGGATTCAATCGGCTAGGGTGAAGTTTGAAAAAAATCGATAATGTAGGAAAAATTTAATGAACTACAGGAGTTAAAAATCAGAATAATATATGTATTTAATATATTAAAAATTCTTTTTACTTTCTGGCCTATGCTTAAGCAAATAAGACATTCATAATTCATAAATATAAATGTAATAATATCAAGCAACAAGAATAAAAACAAAATCCACATCTCAATTAAGATTCATCAATAAAACTACAATATTACAAAACTGATGGGATGCGTATGCTTATATAAACCCAAGTGCAGAATTTAACATATTAAATTCAGATTTCAGCATATAAAAATCAGATTTCAGCAAAGCTTATAATCATCGTTCATCATCCAACCATTCCCAACCAGATTTAATTCAACGAAATAGTAAAACTGACAATATGAGAATTAATTTCAGATAATAATAACTGAATTCCAGCAATAAGATGATCACAATCTCAAATAGACTAAGCCAATGTCTCAAGAACAAGTAAAAATCTAAACGAATAAACCCTAACGGATGAGATTCACGGAAAACCAAATATTGGGAACCCTAGTATGAAATCAGCAATAAGGCCGGTTGCGGGAAAGAAAGTATCACATGAAAAGATCAGAGGATAATCCAAACCGTGCTTTGGTCAATGCCGGCGGCTTTCCGATGCTCCGTTGTTGCAGATGAAAGGCGCGGAAGGGGAGGCGTGGTCCAGAAGAAGGGGTAAAGAAGCCGAGACGATGTATCTTTGAAGACGAAGAAACTCCACGTCGATCTTCCGTGAAGCCGTAGACGAATGGTGAGGCGACGGGATAGAAGCTTGCGGAAGGAAGAAAAGACTGGAAGCAAAGAGGAATTCTTCGGAAGGGATAAACCGAACAAGCGAGCCGCTTCTCCGTTCTAGGGTTTCAATTTCAGATTCTTCTCCCTTCTTGCAATTAGGGTTTTAGGCTTTATAGGGGATGAGACACAAAAACACAAAAGGAAAGAAAGAGAAAGAGAGGCCGGTCGGGTAGAGAGAGAGAGAGGGACGCGCGGAAGAGAGAGGGGGCGCGGGGCGTTCGCGGGAGTGAGAGAAAGGGCCGGTCGGGTGGCAGTTTGGCTAGGGTTTTGGGTTTTTGATTTTCCCTAGAATCTCATCCATTGAGATCTATTCTAATTTAAGATCCTACGGCTAAAAAGTAAACACAGAAATGAGTCAGTTCGGCATCTGTGGCTCGAACCGGATGCGAACATGGCTCGCACCTACCCAAACCAGAAATAAAAACAGAAATAACTAAAGATCCGTTGGTCGGATCGAAATAAAGTAAAAACCAAAGTTGTAGGGCTTCGATTGAGCTTTCCACTGATGCAGACGGATCGACGATCGGCTTCCTGGATCTCCGGCGCGGATGAAAATACGCCATCAGCTGTAGAAAATCTGCACGTAGTAGGCTCGTCTGCATCAAAAACCTAATAAGTTCATGATTTATTGATTAAAATAAAAAAATTCTATAAAATCCTATTGAGAATTCATCAACTCATTAATAGCATCAAATCCCAAATTTGTATCACATGCTGCTACTATGTTCTCCTCATTTTCTAAAGGATTTATTTTCACCAAAGTCGTCGATTAAATCGTGACTTATTGAGTAACCATGATAAAAATCGGCAATTTTGGTGATTTGAATAAGTCGACATTAATTCACGGAAAAAAATAAGCAACTACTTTTAAAAATCGGTACTTGCAAGTTCGCTATTAGATTGTAAAAGAAAAATTATGGCTTCTATCCTGCTCTAGTCACGGATATTACCAAAGGCATAAGTTCTTTCTCTATTTAATCAAGCTCTTTACTTTAATCCAGAAAGCATTGGCAACTTGCCCAAGCTCGTGGAAGATATTTTCCAAACATCAATTAACACAGGGCCTCGGGGTGCCTTGCGTCTGGCACAAGGAATTCAAGCTGTTATTGGTGTCGGTGGGGAGTGGCTAAATGATGTCTCAAAGGTATATTGCAGTTCAGTATTGATGTAAACATTTTCCATTTGTGATGATTGTTTGGTATTCTATCCAGTTTATATCTACGACTATTTTATCTTTTCTGAATTCATTACTTTTGCTTTGTTTTGTAAATTTTGGGACCATTTCACATTTTTTTTAATATCCTCTCAATACCTGTTATGCATAGTTCACGCTTTGCATGCCTGCTACAAGGAACGCACAAACAAAAAAGCCATTTTCCATTGGTTGCTGAAGAGTACATGTTCTCCTTGCAATGGGAGAATTTATCTGTTACCTTCCTGTGGATGCACTATGTAGTCACCACTTTCAAACTGCAGGCAGGTCGAATGCGTGATGTGAAGATAACGATAAACACGTAGGTACACAAGTCAGAGCCTTGGTTTATACCAAGTATTGTTAACTGTGGACCAGAGCAATCTGCAAGATCATCTACACTGAGACCATTGCAGATGAGAAGAAAGAGTTCAACAAACTTTCTGAATAACTCATGAATTTGTTCAGATCTTTCCAATAAACTTTATAACCAATGAGATAGGTCTCCCTACCTACCAACTTTCCTTCTAAGCATGCACCTCTTTTGCCAAATTTCCCTGGCCAAGTTTTCGGCACCAATTTTAGAGGGTTGGCGTTTGATCTATAGTTGGTTTGAAATTTTGTTGATCTTGTGGAGTTTTTTAATATTAGAGTTGTGCTCCATAATCATGCCACATCTTATTGAGATAAAGCTTGGGTGATGATGAAGATAAAGGTGATGACGATTCAAATCTTTCCACGAAAGAATTAATAAAAACTTTAATCAACTGTTATAATGCAGAACCCAAATAGAAGAGACTAGACTTGATGGTTATGGTAAGCTACAAAATCCTATTAATTCTAATAAATATGTGCGTATGAGTGATTTTGTTGTTAGATATAGCCAAGTGATATATGATATTGTTCATCAACTGACAATAGTTATGTTAGGAGATGACGGCTAGGGTTTGGAGAGGAATAGAATGCATTCCATTAAGGGACTCAAGCCCAATATATGTACATGTATCACTATACAATCCGACCCGACTGTACAGTAAACCCGACCCATCTATATATACATTAACACTCCCCCTCAAACTCACGGTGGATCATGAACCGAGAGTTTGCCTAGAAAATGCCGGAAGCGAGCAATCGTCAGGGGCTTCGTCAGAAAATCAGCAGTCTGCTCCGATGAGGAAATGAAAGGCAGGGAGATGGTGTGGTCGAGAAACGCCTGGCGAACATAATGACAATCAACTTCAATATGTTTTGTTCGCTCATGGAAGACCGGGTTGCTAGCAATCTGAATAGCACTCCGGTTGTCACAGAAGAGAGGGGTGGGCCCGGATATCACCACTCCCAAGTCGAGCAGAAGGCGGCGAAGCCAGACAACCTCGGCGGTGGTGGAAGCCATAGCCCTGTATTCAGCTTCGGTGCTGGAGCGAGCAACAGACTCCTGCTTCTTGCTGCGCCACGAAATCAGTGAATCACCCAGAAACACACAGTATCCTGTAGTAGAGCGACGAGTGGCTGCATCTCCTGCCCAATCTGCATCGGAGTAGGCACGCAGCACCAACGGAGAGGTGGAGGGAAACAGGAGTGAACGGGTGATGGTGCCCTGGAGGTAGCGGAGAATCCGAAGAACAGCTGCATAGTGTACTGACCGTGGAGCCTGAACAAACTGACTGACAATGCCAACAGCATGGGCAATGTCTGGCCGGGTCATGGTGAGATAGACGAGCATCCCAACCAGCCTCTGGTAGCGGGAGACATCCTGGAGCGGCTCACCATCTGTCGCGAGAAGCTTCAAATTGAGCTCCATGGGTGTATCAGCAGTGCGTGTGTCAGTAAGAGCAGCATCAGCAAGGATGTCGGAGATGTACTTCTGCTGGGAGACCAACAGACCACGAGCTGACCGGGCAATCTCAAGGCCCAAAAAGTAGCGAAGAGAGCCCAAATCTTTCATCTCAAACTGACTCTGGAGGTGCCGCTGGAGAGAGGCGATGGTGGCACTGTCATCCCCAGTGATGATCATATCATCCACATAGAGGAGAAGAACTGCAATGCCCTGACTGGAGGAGCGAGTGAACAAGGCATAGTCGGAGTGACGCTCAACAAACCCGGCGGCCAGAACTGCACTGCGAAATCGCTCAAACCAGGCACGAGGGGCCTGCTTGAGCCCATAGATAGCTCGGCGCAACCGACACACGTGCCCTGGAGGAACTGAAGTGCCCGGAGGAGGAGCCATGTAGACTTCCTCGGAGAGATCACCGTGGAGAAACGCATTGGTGACATCCATCTGATGGAGAGGCCACCCTCGAGCAGCTGCCACAACTAAGAGGGTGCGCACAGTAGTCATCCGAGCAACTGGAGCAAACGTCTCCTCGTAGTCAATCCCATACTCCTGGGAGAAGCCACGAGCAACGAGGCGAGCCTTGTGCCGCTCAATGGATCCGTCAGGTCGAGTCTTGACCTTGAATATCCACTTGCAGCTAACAGGCACCACACCTGAGGGACAAGGCACCAAATCCCATGTTTGGGTCCGCTGAAAAGCCTCAAGCTCAACTGACATGGCCTGCCGCCACTCTGGGTGTAAAGCTGCCTCACGGTACGACTGGGGCTCCCGGTGGGTGTGGATAGCAGTAAGAAAAGCCTGAAAAGATGGCGAATAGGAGGCACTGGCAGAGTAGCCAGAGGAGTCAGGAGAGTCAGAGGGAAAGGCAGAGTAGCCAAACCTGTCAGGAGAGTAGTCATATCTGTCAGGAGGGTGATGTTCGCGCGCTGGGTAGCGCCGAACATGAGCAGGATCCACGACCGAGGAGGAGGGGGGCAGCAGCGTCAGGCGAGGGAGTACCAGTGAGAACCGACTCTGGAGGAGGAGCTGCAGACCGACGAACATAGACACGAGTAACAGGTGGTGGTGGAGGTGTCGAGGAAGACGAAGGAGGTGGTGATGGTGGAGAGGGAGGTGGCGGGGGAGGTGGTGGAGACGAGGTAGGTGGAGGTGGAGGTGGTGGAGGAGACTCAACTGGAGAGGCAGGCGTAGGAGCAGGATACGAAGGTAGGAAGGGAATGTGGAGAGGGGGTGACGACGTAGAAGATGACGTAAGTGGTGAGGGAAGATCCCTGCACTCAGTGGAAAAGTACGGGACATCCTCTACAAAGGAGACGTGGCGAGAGACACGGATCCGGCGAGCCAAGGGATCGTAGCACCGATAGCCCTTGTGCTCCCGACTGAGTCCTAAGTGAACACACCTAACAGACCTAGCAGAGAGGTTGGTGCGCTCATGGGGAGGGAGGAGGACGAAACACGTGCACCCAAAGGTACGAAGAAGAGAGTAGTCAGGAGATGTGGAGTAAAGCTGCTCGTACGGGGAAACACCAAAGAGGGATGAGTACGGAGTGATGTTGATAAGGTGAACAGCGGTCAGGACAGCTTCAGCCCAGTAGGAGTGTGGAACAGAAGCAGACAGAAGGAGAGCTCGTGCTGTCTCGAGGACATGACGATGTTTGCGCTCGGCGACTCCATTTTGTTCATGGGTGTGAGGACACGACTGTTGGTGAAGAGTGCCGTGAGTCTGAAGGATCTCACGCATCTCAGAGGAGAGATACTCCTGGGCACAATCAGACCGAAAAGTCTTAATGCGCCGACCAAACTGGGTGTGAAGCATAGTAGTGAAGGTCCTGTAAATATGAGGAATCTCGGAGCGGCGACGCATTAGATAGACCCAGGTGCAGCGGGAGTAATCATCTATGAAGCTCACATAATACAAAAAACCAGTAAAAGAGGCAACTGGAGCAGGACCCCATACGTCAGAGTGCACGAGATCAAAAGGGGCGCTGGAACGGGAAACACTAGTAGAAAAAGGAAGAGCAAGGTGCTTTGCTAATCGACACCCAGTACAGACAGAGAGAGGGGAGAAGGACACCCGACCCAAAGCGCCAGAGCGAAAAACGCTTTGGAGTCGATCACTGGATATGTGACCTAACATTCTGTGCCACAAATCGGCATCAGAGGTAACAGACAGAGCCGACGGAGTGGAAGTGGGAACCTGAAGATGATCCAACTGATATAGTCCCACTGCTCGACGACCCAGCCCAACTCTCTGACCCGTCCGCGGATCCTGCACAGAACAAGAAGAAGAAGTAAATGTAACGATCAGGCCCGAGTCACAAAGAGAACTAATAGATATTAAGTTAATGTTTAAGCGGGGAGCAAGGTGAACACGAGGTAAGGTTAGGCGACCAGTGGGATCGGAGGCAGGGGTGATGGATCCACACTGCGAAATAGGTAGACGAGTCCCGTCAGCAGTGTGGATTCCCATGTGGGTAGGAGCAGGGCTACAGTCCGTGAGGACAGAAGGATCGGAGGTAAGGTGGAACACGCGATCTAGTGT